>BPLR01014062.1:0-59992 GCA_021605095.1 Caerostris extrusa
TTAGACTGTTATAGTTTTTCGAAAATAACTTTTTAGTTGGAACGATGTTCTTTATAAGTAGTAGCCTGATTAATAGTAAGTCAGTTGTGGACATACAAGAGATATGTTGCATCATGCTTACAAGAAATCGTCCATTCTTGGGAAGAGGCAATTGTCTTTGAAGAGACAGTTGTGCATATATGATTCGCATTCTTCTATAATGCCATTAACGAGAAGTTTATCTCAGTTATTTTTTTTTAAATGTTGTCATATGACTATGGTGGTAGTGAAACAGGAAGGTTGTTTCCTGTATTACTGTTGTGCTGAATCTTGGGAGTTGCTTCTTTCCCCTGGTTTGGGAAATGTATCCGAAAACTTTCTAGTAAATTATTGAATTGTATACTCTATTCTGGATTAAGATCTTCTCAAATAAAGTGATCTTATATCAGCGTCCCATCTTCCCAAGGTACCTCTAAAGTTTCGAATGTATCTTCAGTGAATTCAAAACTTCTCTTAAAAATATTAAAAATACTAATTGTTGTTTCTTGCAGCATGCAAAGCACTTAGCTTTGTCAAGTTATCTCAAAGAGTTCTTTTCCGCGTTTGAAAAGCAACAATTTTAGTTTGGATTAAATGTCCTTCAACTTCTATATTCACTGATGTTTACCCTGTTCCTTTTCTGTGCCACCTCAGTCATGACATTTAGAACTGTGTTTTCCTGTCTTGTCTTTTCTTTAAAGTGTCTTTTTATTTCTTTGCAGTGAAAGTTGTTCGAAATTAGCAAATGCAACATGCACAAAGTTGCCCTTTGACTCACTTTCTCAGGTAGGTTTTGAACCAGATGGACATTTATGCTTGTTTACTCTACTTTTCCTTATCCATAGTAATTTACTTGACGATGATCTCGTATTGAATTTTTGCAATGTACATGTTGAATTCAAAGCCCACCAGCATAGGCCTCCTCTTAAATGCTTATCCTATGCCCCCCAGGTGGATATTTTTTTAAAATTGAAGAAGACAAAATATCTTATGATCGGATTTCTTCAGCTGTCTGGTTGCACTATTTCAATGGATATCTGCATTGAAAAAAAAAAAAATGGATACCCTACAGAAAGCAATACGTTATGATACCAACTCGGAAATCGATTGCTCTGGTAAATTTGTTCTTAAACACCCGGCGTAAGAGCTCGACGAGCTGTCGCTATTACTCGAAGCGGTTGTCCTGACTTACACAGTATTAGGGGCGCTGTTATAGAACATACCAACCTCCGCCACTGAGGTGACTGAGTCACTTTTCCAGGGGTTGTTTGGGGTGCGGGCGATGTTAATCTCTTTTACAAGGGTTTTTGTCACAAAGCTCGCCGGGGTTAATGTCGTGCCCCGACGGTACTACAAAAGAGGAAGGATGACCCGAATCCAATCATTTGGTTGAATGCGGTGCCCAAAACGTGTTTGAGAATATAGATTTTTAAAGGAGCAATTAGTTTATTTCTCCTTTTCTTAATATTGAATGGGGGATGCTTTTCCCATCTACTAATACCACCCAGCAAGCGGTGATCTTCCATCATGTCCTCCGATGAATGTTCACTAAAAGGGCTGATTCACTATTCAAAATCGACATTTCCTTATACTTCGTCAGACAGACAATAAAGTGCAAACCGATTTGATTTGATTGACTCATTTGATCCGGTTATTTGCATCTGTCAATGTTATCTTCAAATTTACAGCATTGAGGAAAATTAATTTTCCTTGTTCACCTTTTTCGAATTGATTCCCTTTATTTTACACTTGTATAAATCTGAAAAGACGGAGACAGAGCAGAATTTTCTCAAAATATGCATAAATCCAACGTCCCTTGAGAAGAAGGGCACATAACCCTTTAAGCCTGAGAAATTTTAAATATAAAAATAATTTCTGGTCTTAAAGGGATATAAAAGACAGACTCAACAATGTTTGTAAATTTTTCGGTTGCGGACATTTATTAATGAAACCATCTGTTTATCTGGCGTTGCTCGGGTATGCATTTTCCTACATTTTGTCAGATCAGAGAATGTGTGGGGCAGGAGGATTAATGCAGTGTAAAACAGATTTGCACACTCGTCTTACGTTTCCATGGAGGGCATTGTCAGGACATTAAATTAGGAAGCACTTACAGAATCAACCAAATAGCAAACTAAAACTATCAACATTCACTGAATTGGGCAAAACTGCAATTCCACTGCTTCGAAAAAACAGAACCTCACCTCATTGATCCCTCATATTAAAAAAAAAAATAAAACTATTGAAAGAGTTGTGGTGGTACAAATGTCTATCTTAATGTGGAGGGTAAATGCCCATTCTACAATCAACATCTATTTCAGTTCCAATGTATATACAATCTTCCCCATAGTTATAATTCCACTATCTAAGAATTATTTATTGAAGAAGGGAGAATATTGTGGCTATTTCCTAGAAGAATGTCCTAACATATTATAGCAGCCTGATGGCTAACGCTCTAGCCTTTGGTACTGAAATCTTCAGGTTCACATCCTGGCGGTTGCATGGATGTTTGTGGTGGTTCGGAGTCCACGTTAAACTGTAGGTCCGGCCTGTTTAGCCTAAAGTGTGCACAAGATGACTGTAGAACGACAAATCAAACCTAACACTTTATAACTATCTTTCTTTTCGTACTAATTTCTATTTTTAATAACACTGATAAAAAACATTGAATTTTTAATTGGTGAATCTTTAGTATTCGTAGGGTCGAAGAAAAAGAACTCCTTACGTGTACCGAATTCTTATAAAATTGGTAAGGTAAGGTAATGTTTGGTTAAAAATTCCCACAGAAAAATTAAATATTGTATTGATCAAAATTAAATATTGTATTATATTATAATTCCAGCTTTTTTAGTTGTCAATTTCAAGTTTATTCTTGGTGGCCTTCATTTCAAATCTACTGGATATAGATTTCATGCATCTTTTTTATAGAAATTGTGAACTTATTATATCTCGTATTCTTTTTGTACATCAGACATTCGTTAAAAGGTTTATTAAGTTAAAAAGCTGTCAATAGATCTCACACATATTCAAATTTCTACACACAAAGATCTTTATCAAAACTGTTAGCAAGATAATTTTTTTTTTTATATGAAATCAATAAATCAAAACGCATAATTGAAAATTGTTATAATTTTAAAATATTGCGAGGAAAGTTTGTGTGCGATGTGAAATTGCCACAGATATATGATCTGCTAAAATTTTAAATTTTCGTTTATAATGTACGAAAAAAGAACTGTTTGAACCGTTTTTATTCAAAATTTTCAATGAAACTAAAAAATAACTATTTTTTTTTATTTAATGCAAAAATTTTATTAAATAGTATCTCCTATTAAAAGTAATCTCCTATTAAAAGAGATGGGAAGACTTAAAAAACAATTGTTTTGTGTAAATTGAATAAAAAACGATAAGATAAGAACAAAATTTCAATTATCATTGTATGATGACTTTTTTTTTTTTTTTTCAAAAGACTTTCTGGCTTTAATTTAAATGGCTAATTTTTATGAATTTAGTTGAAATCATGTTTGAAAGGAAATATAAACAAATGAAATTGAAAATTATTATAATTTTAAAATATTGCAGGAAAAGTTTGTGATGTGAAATTGCCACAGATGTGATCTGCTAAAATTTTAAATTTTCATTTATAATGCAAAGAAAAATTATTCAAAAAAAGAACTGTTTGTAATTTAAATTTATTGATAAATTTTCAATGAAACTAAAAAATAACTATTTTTTTTAATTTAATGAAATTTTTTTATAGAACTAAAAAAATAATAATTGTTTTAATTTATTGAAATATTATAAATGTGTAAAGCAGGGAAATAAACTAGTGTGCAAAAACTTAGCAACTTTTCTGATTTTGGCATAATTTTACAAAAATCAAGAGGGAGACATGAAATTCATACTTCAGAGGCAACAGTACACAGTACTTATAGGATGAAGAAAGTATTGTACGCATACATTTGGAACACACATGGATTGAATTTGGAACACAAATCCATTGTACACATACATTTTGGAACAAAGCATTTATTAATAAAAATGGCTTTAGTTATAAACATCGTCTGGCCATGAGGAAGAAATACAAACCGAAGTCTCTTAGTAAGTGACATGACCTTCCCTAACAGCAATAAGTGAGTGACACCGTCTGTTCCTTCTCAATACAATTCAATTATCCAGCAGTTCTTACTTCAAGAAGAGTTGCTTTCTTCAAGGATCATCTGTTATAGCTGTCTGGTCTCGAGAGGATAGGATCGGATCTTGCTGCCAGGCATGTCCCCAAAGCATCCCACATGTTCGACGGGGTTTAAATCAAGGGTGATCGGTGATCGGGTGACGGTGTTTAAATCAAGATGACCAATTCATTCTGCAGATATACTGACTTTCTAGAAGCTTCTCAATAACATAGATCCTGTGTGAACGTGCATTGTCGTCCACAAAACATAAAATCTGAATCAATGGAATTTCGGAACTGATGTATGTGTGGGAGGATAATTTCAACACAATAACGATCTCCTGCAAGTGAGCCACTGTCGCAAATATAGAGCTCCGATCGTCCATTTAACATATTGCCTCGCCATACAAGAATTCCCAAAGATCTCCTTTCCCCTGATGTTCATCAGATGCATCCGTTTCCCTACCTCCTTCCATATCAACTGATGCTGAGAATCGTTGCTCAGACTGAAATGACTCTCATCAGTAAACAGAACTTGACTCCATTGATGAGATGTCCAGTCTTTGTGTTCTTGACTCCCCTGTAAACGATGCCGCCGATGGGCTGCTGTTTATGCTATGCAGCGTTGAGGACGATGGGCGAATAGGCCACCTTTATGCAGACATCTGGCGTGATACCTGCCTTCTGGTTGCCATACGATGTTGCCTGATGTCTAGTTCCGGTCTCTTTTCGCCTGCAGAACGATAATCGAAACGATAGCGAAAGGAAACTTATCACGTTCACTGAATCGGACAAAAATTGCAATTCCAATGTTTAAAAAAAAAAAACTTACCACATTTGATCCCTCATAATTACAAAAGGAAAAAAAGACTTTATTGAAGAGTTTTGGTATAAATGTGTATCTTGCCAAGAACAACAACAAATAGATGTCCCTCAGTAGAGGTATGACCTTTCTTACTGCAGTAATTGTTTGACACCATGCTCACCAATCGATTATCCTACTATTGTTGAAGTCAAGTCCATTCTATAGTCAACATTTGTTTCAGTTGTTGAGTGTACTCTACAATCCACCAGATAATTTCGCTACCGGTCATCACTTGCCATTGTTTTCCTCGACCGACCAACTGCAACCTTTCTTACAGCTCTATCTGTCATTTGGAAGGCTCTCCAAGTTTAAGAAACTACACTTTAGTCAATTCCAAACTCTTATTCAACATTCGTCAAACTTCAAGCTTATCGACCATTCTACCATGTGTAGAGGCATCTTGCTGGTTTCTTGTAGCCATTATGAACGTACGATTTAACATACCTGATGTTTGGATTCTGACTGATAGTAAGAGCTCAATATAGTATTTGAAAGACTGGCCAAGCATCCTGGACAAATTGAGGCAGGATATCGTTTCTAAACTAGATGTTTTGGACCAGATCGGATCGCTATGCTTGCAATGGATTCTCTCCCCATGTGGACATCTATGGAAATGAAATTGCTGATCTGCTCGCTAGGGAAGGTTGCGAACTTCCCAAAGCTTCTTCTTCCAATCTGTCAGCTTCAGAGGTTCATTCCATGACTTTAGCCAGGAGGTCGCCACCAATACATGCATGGTGCGCCGCTAAATATCCTGGTATGTCCTTGCAGTGCTCCTGTCCTAGACCTGCTCAAATGGCTTTAGCTAGACTAAGGACTGGCCACACTAAGAGTTTGACCTTCATTGGAGGGGAGAAGACATTTACCCTTTGGCATTGTTCGACCATCGCGTCTCCCTCTCATCTCATTGTATTGGTGCCTCTGTGAGGCAACTGTTGAATGAGGGGAGGACCGTTTACGATCTATTGATGCAGCGTGATCTATTGGACTTGGTTTAGGATTCTAAATCAAGGGGATAAACAATAACAACACATTAACATTCAATTTCAGGGAATGTCTGGAAATGCATCCTTCCTCCTCCTTTTTTAAATTGCCTTGGAACTGAACGCGTGCATTCCACGCGTTTGCTTCTTGCCGTGACGTCCCCTCTGATATTTGCTTTGCATCACCTTTCTACTGAGCTCTCTCTTCATTGTGCTAATCGCAAGAAGCCTTATTCAACAATTTATAGTTGTACGTTGAAAAAGTTCAAGTTTTGCATGCTAGTGTTATTTTGTGATGCAAAATTATCATTGGAAAGCAAAAGAAAAAAAAAATAATTTAATAAAATAATTAATAATAATTTTTTTATTAATAAGTTAAAGATTAATTAATTATTACTACACATTAATGTGACCACCACCTACTTTCGATGTCAACGGGAAATAACCAATCACAAAAGGCAGGGGCACATTGCTGTGGAGCTTATATAAAGAATTCCACTTAATACCACTTAAATACTACTTAATGCCACATTCCACACTCCCATTTGAAACCAGAATATAATAAGAGTGTATATTCTGGCTTTTGACAGGTGGTCACATTAATATGGACCACCTGTGACTGGACCGTATATATTGGTTAATACTATTATTAGTTAAAAATAAATGTTGTTTAATTTTATGATAACATTTCAATTGCCCCTATTGAACTTTTTTCCCTGCTTTACATCTTAAATATCAGTTATCAATTTTGGTGTCCTTTTCTTTTTTGTGTTCAGTATTTTAGAATCAAGTGGCAGTATTTTACATGGCCAGGTGGGTACATTAACAAGTCCTAGCAGCATCTTATTTTTCCATATATAATTTTGTATTTATTATTTGTATTTTATTTATTTGTATTTCAATTTTGTATTTTGTAATAATGTTTTTCAATATTTTCATTATTAATCAATGTGTCACATTTATAATTTTTCATTTATTTATCAAAACTTTGTTATTTTAATGTGATTTATATATATATATAGACATTCATTTATTATTACATTTTTCCTGTATATATTTAATATTTTATCTTTTGTACTTTGTTTTCCAATATTTTTATTAATCAATGTCTCATGTATATAATTTTCATTTATTTATCAAAAATTTTATGTGATTTGTATATATTCATTTTTTTTACATTTTTTCCTGTAAATATTTTATACTTTTTTTTTTTTATTACTTAATTAAATATTTTATACTTTTTTATTACTTAATTAAATATTTTTTATTTTTATTTGTTTAATTATATAAACCAAATTATATATCTACAAGCCATACACGTATAATATTTCATATATAATTTTTTATATTTATCAAATCATATATTTATAAGCCATACATATATAATCATATTTCATATATAATTTTTATATTTATCCATTACTATCCTTATTCATCTATTATTATTTTATCCATTGCTATTACATATATAAATTATTTGTACCTATAATATGAAAGAAAGGCAATAACACTGTAGGCCATTAAAATTGCTACACCAGGAAGAAATGCAAATAGAATGTTTATTGGACACATAAATTATAGTGAAAAAAAAAAAAAACCAAACAAGTGATCAAATTGATTACAACATAGGACGTATAGATCCTGAGAAATCGGTATCCAGAGAAGCCATCCACGTCTGGTATCTATAATAGCATTAATCCACCTTGGCATAGAATCAAACATTGACTTATACTGGGACCCCATTCCATGCATCTTCAACACAATGCCAGAGTTCGTCGACAGTAGTGGATGGTGAGTGGCCAATCACTCGGCATCCATTGACCACATGTTTTCAATTGATGGCAAATCATAACGTACTGGGCCAAGGCAACAATATCAAAAGCAACATTAATCCGCCTGGGCATGGAGTTAAATAAAGATTGACTTGTACTGGGACCAACTGGGATACTGGACAACACAATACCATAGTTCGTCGACAGTACTGGATGGTGAATGGCCAAGCGCCAATCGCTCGGCATCCATTGACCACATGTTTTCAATTGATGGCAAATCTTAACATACTGGACCACGGCAACAGTCGGAAGATATTTCGTATCCTTGATTCAATGTGCTCTTTTTCTGACAGCGATCTTTTCCCCAGATGGAATCTTAAAAAAAGCTGACTGGTCAAAATATGCCCAGTTGACTGATCAAGTTCTCGATATGAATAAATTGGACTTTTCTAACCGAGATAAAAGTGACTTCATAACTGAGGCTGTTCGTGTTTGTGCCCAAGCTTCAATTCCTAGAGGAAAATTGAGAAAATTTAGACCTTTCTGGACCACTGAGTTAACTGAACTGAAAAAACAACAACAACTACGAGAAGATGCCAACTGATCTTGTGGACGACATAAAAACTAATGAAACTCGTCGTCTATCATAGGCTGTCCTAAAACGAGCTATTAAAGAAGCTAAAAAGAAGGGGGCTTTAAGGATTTTGCTTCAGATTTCGATTTCAGGAGAGACGGCTCATCGCTTTCTGAATGAACAAAATATAACAAAAAAATGAACCTTTGGTTAGAAATGGAAAATCATTTTATAACAACAAACAAAGCCTTAGCCCTTGCCAAATTTTACGCCTCTGTGTGTGGACTCCTAGTATAAATAGGGCTAGACTTCCTCGTTTACTTACCAAAGCTTCTTCTTCCAATCTGTAAGCTTCAGAGGTTCATACGATGACTTAAGCCTGAGTGAAATACCGCTTGGAGGTCGCCACCAATTCATGCATGGTACGCCGCTGTATGTCCTTGCAGTGCTCCTGTCCTAGATCTGCTCAGACGGCTTTAGCTAGACTAAGGACTGGCCACACTAAGAGTTTGACCTTCAATGGAGACGAGAAGACATATACCTTTTGTCATTGTCCGGCCATCGCGTCTCCGTCTCATCTCATCGATTGTATTGGTGCCTCTGTGAGGTAACTGTTGAATGAGAGGAGGACCGTTTAAGATCTATGGATGCAGCTGGATCTACTGGACTTGGTTTAGGATTCTAAATCAAGGGAATAAGTAACAACAACAACAGACTTCTTCGTCAGCCGCATCTTGAGTATGTTGAGGAACTTCTTTTTAATAGTGACTTTATCCTTGATGAGCTATGCATGAGACCAAAACGTCTTGAGTGCCCTGGACACGATGATCTGCATAGTGAATTTATCGTTAAGCAGACTCTTCTTACCTTTTATAATATTTGGAAACTTAATGCCCCCCTCAGAATGGAAAAGAGGCTACCATAGTTCCCCTCTCGAAGCCTCGAAAACCAACTGACACCAGTTATAGACCTATTTCTCTTCAGACTGGTTTCCGAAGGAAACGCAGTACAGAACCGGCAGTTTTCTTCTCACAATCCATTAAAGATGACATTCATAAAACTGAGTATGAGACTACTACTACTGTCAAATATTTGATTTTATACATATTGTAGGTGGGGTTATTGCCACCTGCTTTGCATGAATGTGCTAAAAATGTAATCACTAGCATAACTCAGCATGTTATATTTGTCCCACAAAATTCACATGTATGTCATGCTGTCTTCCTAGTATAGCAATTTTTATGGTCTGTAGTGTTGATGATGATATGAAAGTGACACATTGAAATTGTATATATATTCCATTGAAATTGTATATATATTTCATTCAAATTGTATATATATTCCATTGAAATTGTATATATATTCCATTGAAATTGTATATATATATTCCATTGAAATTGTATATATATTCCATTGAAATTGTATATATATTCCATTGAAATTGTATATATATATATATTCAGTCATAATTGTTATATATTCATCATAAAAATATAAATTTGTTCTTTATGGTTGTTGTATTATTATTGCAAAGATTTTAATTTCAGAAATATTATTACTCTACACCAGGGATGGGTAAACTTTCGGTCGCGGGCCAAAAATAGAAAAAAAGTTTAGCGGGCCAAAAATAGAAAAAAAAAAAGTTTAGCGGGCCAAGATAAATTTTTTTTTTAAAATTTTAAAAACAATATACAAGTATTTCATTTTTAAAAATTCCTTATATTGAGGTTCGAAGTGAGATGTACAGATTCTAAGGAACGAGGCTAAATGCTCATCTATCAGTTTACTTCTAAAATAATTCTTTCTAAGGTTCATAGTTGAAAACACTTGTTCACATATATAAGATGAAGCAAACATAGCACTGATTTTCTGGGCGTGAGATATTAAATTTGGAAAACTTATTAATGTCTAACTTTTTCATATTTAGAAACAACTGCTTGAGATAATTGTTAGATGGGAACTCAATTAATTCAACTTGCAAATCTGACCCTCACTGCTTCACAATGGCCTCACTACTTCAAAGGAGATGGATGTATAATATATAAAATATATATTTCTTCTAATTTGCCTGGGACCGGCAAATTAAAATTCTATCCGCGGGCCGGAATTTTCCCGCGGGGCCGTAGTTTGCCCCTCCCTGCATTACACTAATCATTGTAGCACACTATTTAAATTACCAGAGTCATTTATTGTAGGGACAGAGATGGCCAAACCTTTTTGGGAAGAGTGCCACTATTTGAAAAAAAAAAATATGCATGCCACTTTCAACTTTTTCCAACAGACTAAAATTTATAATAAGGTGAAAAAATATTATTTATATGCTGATTATAGAATTATTACGCAAATAGCAACATTTTTTTCATGTTAGTCTGTATAGTGGATATTTTAAAAATATATAAATAAAACAAAAGTACAAACTGAGGTTTTATTGTTAATAAACATTTTTTAAATGTATAAAATAAAAATTAACAACTTTGAATTAAAAATAAAATCACTCATCCTGACGATCCTAATCATGATGAGATAATAAACTTATCAAAATATTTTTAATGTCGTCGGTCCTTGATAGGTCTACAACGTTTAAATTAAATCTGATTGCTTAAAGTAGGGCAAAATCGAGCCCAAGTGTCAGTTACATACAAACAAACAGGTGAAACTAATAAAAAAGGTGACTGTTATAATATTAAAATACATCGAATGCAGAGGTAGGAAGAATTTTAGAGTCTTGAATAAGTACATTTTGTCCAAAATCGGGGAAAATCTAGATTAACTGAGTCTAACAAATAGCCTATACTGAAAATTTCTCTAATTCATTTGAAAATCGGGGTGGAATTGAATTGCTTTAATTGAAAATAAAGTACATCATCAGTGTTTATAGAAACTAGTTGAATTATTTTCGATGAAATCAATTAAAGTTGGATGTTTGTTTAATATTTGTAGATGGGATGGGGGGGACTAAAGCTCTGTAGCACACTGACTAACGTTGAACATGCTACTTAAAGAGTTATGTGAGAGAGGATGTTATGGAGGAGGAGAAGGAAAAGGAGTTATGTTGTTTTCATATGCTACGCCCTTTAATTTGAAATAAAGGACAAAATATAATATATTCAATCGAATTTGTTACTCAATACAGAGATTGATAAAATTTAATATAATATTTTTTCAATTGTGCATTTAATTTTAAAGCTGCTTCTCATATGCTTAACTGTGTATGTGTTATTTTGGTTCAGTCATATACAAAAATAAGAAGTAAAGATAAAATAAAAAGTTTCATTTAAAGTAATCTTAAAAATTCTATTTCTTCTATGTATTATAAAAACCGAAATTTAATTTCTTCCAATTCTAAAATTTAATAAAAATATATATTTTTAAAAAGAATTTTCTGACTTTCAAGAAGGTAAAAGTTTTGTATATCAAATTCAGAGTCCAAACAGTCGATCCATCTCTTTTTCGGTCTTCCCCTTGGTCGTTGTCCAAAAGGGTTACATTGAAAACTTTCACAGCAGCTCTATCACTTTCCATTCTCATGAGATGACCGGCCCATCTCATTCTGTTCAATTTAACAAATTTTAGAATGTCAATATCACTAAAAAGTTTGTAAAGTTCAAAATTGTATTTTCTTCGCCCATTTCCATTGTCATTGATACCACCAAAAATAGTTCGTAGCACTTTTCTTTCATAAATTGCTAACATTTTCATTTCTCTTGCTGTTAGCGACCTTGTTTCAGATGCATATGTTAATACTGGTCTTATGAGAGTTTTATACAGTAAAATTTTAGAAAGTAGGTTTATTAGGTTTATTTTTCAATCCGATAGGAATTTAGATTATGTGAGCTATTTTTTTACATACTGCATCCATCACATTTCGTCTACTATCAAACTCAAAAATGTACTGGATTGAGGCCCGTTAGTCTTGTCTGATGGAATACTATAGCTTCCCACGCAAAAGGAGAGGGTTTGACTTGTCGCTCTACAGTTTATATTGTGCACACTTTGGGCTAATTAGTCCGGGACGTACAGTTTAAAGTGATTTTCCGAGCCTGCATCCATGCCACTCGCCAGAAGTCGAACCTGAAGCCTGTAGTAACAACGATCAAGTTCGCTAGCCTATTGGCCATCAAACCGCCAAAAGGAGAGCGGCGCAATTGAATTTAAAAAACTAATATAAAAAAAATTTAAAGTCAATTCCTACTTTTTTTCCATTATTTTGCAGAAAAGTCCTTTACAAATAAAGTTGAAATTTTCCTCTTACATCTGGCGCCCATCTATTATTAGATACACGCAACTTAAATCTAAAAAGAAAAAAAACTAAAATTAAATTAATTAAATTTAATTACTGAATTAATATTTGAAAAACTGTATTAACATCAGGTGTCATCCACTACAAGTTCAAAAAAATGTATTTGAATTTGTGTGGATGAATAAAAATATTTTATGAACGATTGAAAATTTGGACAAGATATATATATATAGGGAGAGTGTGAACTAATAGGAGGAATTGAAAAAGGTATTTTGTTCTTCCTTTATATACAACTTGAAGGTGGCATGACAGTCGTCCATGATTTCCATCTGACCTCTAAATGCTAATCATTTTCATAGGCTACCGAGATATACTCATGATTTAAATTCCATGCCTTCATGGTGTTGTATTTGATTTGTCATTGATTTCCATTGTCATTGTTACCACCAAAAATAATTCGTAGCACTTTTCTTTCAAAGATTGCCAACATTTTCTCTTCTCTTGCTGTTAGTGACCATGTTTCAGATGCATATGCTAATAATTATCTTTTTCAGGACTGATGACAAGACTAAAATCATATCTATATGGGGTATAAATACTTTTGAAACTATATTTCAAGTTACCTAAAAAAATAATAGAACTTTTATTAGATAAAAAAATTATAATTGCAAGTTGACATTGTCCATTCCCAACATGTTTGAAAGCTTTAACCTTTGAAAAATTATTTCTGCTGATGTGTTGAAACTGGACTGCTATTACATTATGCAACTGCTTGTCTTTTATTGAATCATAACATTTTAAAATTTTTAAAATGGAATTTTTAAAGTTTTTTTGTAAAAATTGTTTTAATTTTTAAATTTTTAAAATTTATTTAATTTAAACATTAAAAAAAAAAAAATGTTTAATCTCCCAATATTTTTACTTTGACGGGCATAAAACAGCAACTCATAGACCAGATGAAAAACACCAGTTTAATAAATTTATAAAAGAAAAAGAGTAATTAATGATTTACATACTAATGTGAACAAAAAGTAAGACCAATTTTTTTTTTTTCAAAAACTCTTTTAAAAAGTCATTGGCAGGGATGGCCTTCAAAGAGCGCGCCGATTCACGTTGAATCTCTTCAATCGACTCAAAACGGTGTCCTCGGAGTAGTCTTTTGAGTTTAGGGAATAACCAGAAGTCGCACAGTGTGAATACGGTGGTTGTGGAACGATATGGGTTTCAATTTTGTCGAAAAAGTCAAGAAGAATCAATGCAGTGTGAGTGGTGAAACCAAGAGTTGTCTTTCCATAAATGTGGCCTTTTTTTGCGAATAGCTTCACGCAAATGACGCATAACACTCACATAATATTCCTTGTTGACAGTCTGCCCGGCGATAGGAATTCATAATGCATCACACAACGGTAATCGAAGAAAACAGTCAACATGGTCTTGATTTTTGAGCGACTGTGGCACAATCCAAGTCTCAGTTCCAGTTATGATGCATTTCAACTTGTCCTGATTTGACAGAAATCATTGTTTCACACACTTCAACGCGACGATGTTTTCCAAAAAATTCTGTGTTTTCGTTACCAATCGAGATTTGACACGTTTGAAACCCAAAACTTCTTTGAAAATGAAATTGACCGATCCTTTTTTGAAATTCCAACATTCCATATGCCCGGGGAAATTTTAACTGAAAATAGGTTTTACTTTTTGGGCACAGTAGTAATATATATACTACTGTGTCCAAAAGTAAAAACCAATTTTACGAAAATTCTTATCAAAGAAATTTGAACTTTCCTATAATTACCGAATATATTTTTACGTCTGTCCATCAGGCTCCCATAAAAAAAAAGGACTTTTTCATATGAATCAGATGTGGACTAGCGAAAAGATACAGTTGAAGGTCGCAGTTTTTAAAACAAATGTTAATTAACAACGTAAGTTTTTTAGAAATTCTACAAAGAATTTCATTTTTTATATGAAATCAACACCAAAAAATATTCAAGTAAATTTGTTCTTCGAATAATTATAAGACTAAGTAAATCATTTACTTCTACATGTTCTTGCTCTTTCTAACATGTTTCTTGCTATTATTTTCATTTAAATAAAAACTGAATATAAATGGGGTTTCTGAATTCACATATTATTATCTAAATGAGTAACTGTCTTCTTTAAAAAAAAAAAAAATGATCACGTCATTTATGATTCCACCGTTTTGCCATTTTCAACTCCATTCATGCTGATTCGCACTAAAAATAGCTCGCTGCAGAATCAGAAAGCTTGAAGTAGTAATATAAAAAATATTTTTTGAAGTCAATTCCTACTAAGGTCAACAAAGAAAAATTTTTATTTCAGTTATTTTTTTTTAATAATTACAATTAATATAAATATGTATATACATATGACAGAATCACAATATTAATTGGCAAAACATATTTACACAATAGTAAGGGGTTTTTGTTTCCTCCTTGACTCAGATTAGAACCCAAAATGAAAAAAGAATCTGAAAAAAAAAAAAAAATTCCCAGCGTTCTGCACGTATCGCCACTGACAGTATTTATTCCTAAATTTATATCCTGCTAAATATCTTATATAGGAGAGATTTTTTTCTCCCATATAAAACTAAAAATTAATGAATTAAATTTAATGTATGAATTAATATTTGAAAAAAAAAAACTGTATTAACATCCAGTGTCATCCACTACATGTTCAAAGAAAAAGTATTTGAACTTGAGTGCATGAATAAAGTGTTTTATGAACGATTGAAAATTTGTACAAGATATATAAATATATATATAGGGGAGTGTGAACTAATAGTAGGAATTGGAAAAAAAAAATGATGACATCATTTATGAATTCACCGTTTTGCTATTTTCATCCCAGTTCATGATAATTTGCACGCAAATAGCTCACTGAAGAATCAGAAAGTTAAAAAAAAAAAAAAAAATAAAACTGCAAAATGGAACTCCAATATCCATGTTTATTCAATCATGTATATAAAACACTTAACTGAGGCGTCTGAGCCACTCCTTTTAATAAGGCCCAATACTTCTTCATCCAAATACTGTTTTGTCTATTCATTTTCCATTTCGTCAGCAACAGAGCAATATGCAATCGATTAAAATTGTAATCGTCTGCATGTTTGGAATATTGGCTCACGTGTTTATTCAGCTACATTTTGCAGCTGCGTTAAGTCTGAAGATTTTTTTTCCCACTCAGTCTTTTTATCGTGATGTTGTCCTGGTTAGGGGTTCGTGACGCAATCCGAAAAGTGCAGCAAGCAAATGAAGCTCCATTCCAAATTTGCATATTTGCAAAATGGCAGTTTGGGTCCCTTAACTCTTGAAATGATTCATGAATAACGTTAATCCTCAGGAATTTTCTGGAGAATTTGGCTTTTGCTTGAAGTGTTTTTTTTGTAGTATGGTTTTGAAGCACTTTTCACGTTTTGATTCGGGATTTTAAACATTTGTATATCCAATGGCTGTAAGTATTCGTAGGGCGTTGATCATTCCTTCTTCTTGAAGTTTCACATTTATCACTTTTGGGATTCTCCCATGCTTATTGAGCTGTATAGTGCTTCTTATTGTATTTTGGAATACTTCATTCTTCATTTACGACTAATATTTTCAAATTTTGATACATTCTTTTAGATATTGAATGTGATTACGTTTCTTGTAGAATTTGGAATACTTCATTCTTAATTTGCGACGACATTTATCTTATTTTTGTATATTCTTTTAAAGATGCTTTGAAAAATTCATTCTTTATAAAGTTCTTGGTGTATTCAACATTGCTATATTCATATTTGCTATTTGAATTTGGTCATTCTTGTAGTATTCCAATAAATTGCTTCACATCTTATGCATTATTAAACATTGGCATATTCTGAGGTTTATTCATCCGTTCCCCAATGGTCACACATGATAACTTGAAATTTGCCGAGCAGATTTCAGTTTTTTTTATTCTTTTCTTTTGTATTATTATTTTTATCTAACTCATCATTTTTATCTAACTCATTCATCTTCCCTAACTCATCTCACGTATCATCATCTATCTATCTCATCATCATCTCATCTTTTATATATCATCTTTAGTGATGTTACTAAAAGATAATTATATCTAGTATATATATTTGTTTCATGAGAAATTCTGAAATACAAAATGAGATCAAAAATTCCACCACTCAAAGTGATTTTTTTCTTAAATATAGCTTGAAAAAAAAATTCTTTAATACTCTGGAATTATACAAAAATAGCGCAATCCAGAAACAATATGAAATCCAATTACATATTAAGAGACCATGCAAGATTTTTCTTTAACTTCTAATTGTAATGGTTATTCTAATTGATTATGTTCATTCTGTTTTTATTTATTATTTTACTCTGGATCGATTATATATTTCACCACTATCACTTTTCATCACATTTATCTGTTAATACAGGAAATGAGGCTAGTAACTCATTATATCGATCGAAAGATGGCGAGACTTTTAAACGATGAGCCACGACTAATTATTTTCTATTGTTGGCACGTCCTGTTTCTGCTTTTCTCGATGAAATTTCTTTTCTAAATGATGCTTCGGTTATTTTGTTATTTTAGTGATGAGTTGAATATTAAAATAACAAAATAGCCAAAGCATCGTTTAGAAAAGAAATTTCATCGAGAAAAAGCAGAAACAGGGACTTGCCAACAATAGAAAATAATTAGTCGTGGTTTCTATTTTTGATTTGATAAAATTCATAAATTCTTTTTCACAAACACATGGTGACCCAAGGAAATGTTTTTTAAATTTTTTTTAATATTTTTGAGTGGCGGCTCCTTTAAAATGTAAAATTAACTGTAATTAACATAGAGGTTTACATTCAATCATCCTATAGGCTAATGTAGCCAATTAAAACATCTTAGCAAGAATTTTGAAATTTAATTTAAGTTCTTTTAAAATTAAATTTATTTTAGCCTAATTACTACAGAGTCCTTCCACATCAAATCAACCAGATTAAATATTCCATGATTGTCACCAACTAAATGCTCTCAGATCCACAACGAAGCGATTAGACAGGTACAATCCAGGTGTAAAAAAAAAAAAAGCTAAAAAGCTAAAAAAAAAAATAAATAAAAATAATAATAAAAAATAAATAAATCTCGTGCTATGTACGATGGGAAACATTCGGGCACTCAAAAATGCGGAGAATTATACTCACAGCCACCTAGTGATACGCAACTTACAACCAACCGTACATTCTTAAGATTGTTCCTGAGTTCCTTCAATCAATTCATGCCGATCCGAGCTGCTATCTTTGGCTTTAATTCCTAATTGTATGTTGCGATGAGCACTCGTTATTTAAATAACTGGATATCTATCAATTTATTAATTTTTTAAAATTTTTAATTTTTTAAATTTTTCCACTTCTTTAATCTAATTTCTGAATTGTCTTCTTTCTTCAATAGTGTTGTATTGAATTTCTGCCACAGTAGTGGCGCCATCTCTGTATACTTCTGGAAAAACTACTTTTCTTATGGTTTTTTTTTTCCTCTTTGATCTGAAACCTGCATAACTCTTTTTTTTGAGTTTTCTGTATAACTTTGCTTGTTCGATATTGACTTTTTTAAAAGTTAGTCCTTTCCTTTTTTGGGGTGAGGGTGGGGTGGAGAGGAGGTAAATCTCCTGCTTTAATTGTTCTCATAGCAGATGTTTTCTAAATTTCCTTTATTGCTTTAATTGCAATCTTATTTCTTTTAATTCAAGAAACCTCAATTTTTGTGCAAATATTTAATTCATTTAAGATGTGGAGAGGTTTAGTGGTTCTTAAAACCACATTGAACTCGAAACACGTAAGTCCGTTGCCCTCGACTGGTGGCGATTTAAAAAATTGTATATTTTTACAAATGGGCCTGAATGGTCCGGCGGGGCCATATATGTTTGTAGTGGTTTTGGATCCACTTTAAGCCGCAGGTTCCGGTCAACTATGACTGTTGAACGTTGGGCGTAGAAACTGACTACCTTACCCCGTAAAAAAGAAAATCATCTCTCGTCTCGAAATCTACCAGTAGGTAGGCCGCCTTGGCCCACACTGGGCTGTTGCGCCAATGATGATGATATTTTATATATAACCTTTGATACAAATTTGAAAGTGTGTGTTGTTTTCAGATAGTTTGAGGTGCTCAAAATGTGCCTTCAAAAAATCTGTTTGAAATACCTTTTTTTTATCTATGTTTTGAATGGCAGGTCTGAGGATATAAATGACTATAACTCCTTTCCCATTTGTTGTACAGTCTTCATATCTTCTTAGGACATAATATGATTTCATTCGAAATTAGATTTAAATGTATATTCAGGAATAGTTTAAGTAAGAAAAGTTATTGCTTGAGTTAGTGCTGATTAAAAAAAAAAATGAATGTGTATTTTTAGGTGTATTATCAGTTATTTTAACTGCAGTGTTTAGCGATTTTTCTGAACTTTTTTTAATTCAACGAGTTTGTTACTGTATTCTTTAGAATATGAAAATTTATTAATGGGAAATGTCCTTCCTAAATGTTAATTTTCTTAATAGAATGAAATAATTTATTTTTTATAACTTTATATATATAACTAATATAACCAACATATTTTTTCACATTATATTTTTATGCATTATATTTATAACTAACTTTATTACTATAATGTCCAAAAAAGTAAGACCCATTTTCAATTTAAAATTCTCGTGGCTTATGGAATTTTAATTTTCTTCTTTTTAGGTTGCTTGCACAGTCTTTGACATCTTTGTGAAATTTGACTTCAAAATATTCATTAATGCTTGAGTTACGCTTGGCTTTTGAGACGCTAAAACTGATTCCGGCGATTTTTGAAATGTCTGAATTCATTGAGCAAAGAACTTGCATTCAATTTGTTTGCGGAAACGTATAGAATGTTGCAGAAGGCATTCGGCGAGCATTCTTTTATATCGGAAAGAAATGTTTAGAAATGGTATAAAGTTCAAAGATGGCAGAGAACGCGTTTGAAGACGAAGAGCGCTCTGGTCGACCATCCACCCTCAACCAACGAAGTTTACGTCCAAAAAATTAAAGATTTGGTGCTTGGAAACCGTCGATTTACAATTAGAGACCTTAAGTTGATGATGTTGGAATTTGAAAAGGATCGGTCAATTCCATTTGGGCCTCAAACGTCAAATCTCGATTGGTACCGAAAATACTGCATTGATTCTTCGTGATTTTTTTTCGTCAAAAATGAAAGCCATATCATTCCACAACACCGTATTCACTCCGTGCGACTTCTGGCTATTCCTAAACTAAAAAGACTACCCGGGAACACCGTTTCGTGTCGATTGAAGAGATTCAACGTGAATCGCCGCGCTTTGAAGGCCATACTTGCCGATGACTTTTTAGCGTGCATTGAGGATTGGAAAAAAAAAGTTGGTATAAGTTCATTGTGTCCGGAAGGGGATTACTTTGAAGGCGATGAAATAAATGTGGAAGAATAAAAAAGAGTTTTTGAAAAACAATTGGTCTTACTTTTTGGGCACAGTATTATATATTTAACTTCATTATATAACTTATTTTTATATCGTTTATATTTTTTTTTTTTTAACATTGTTAATAAAATTAATATCAAACTCAACCAAAATGTTCCGTTGAAGGTTT
Source organism: Caerostris extrusa (assembly GCA_021605095.1). NCBI lineage: Eukaryota > Metazoa > Arthropoda > Arachnida > Araneae > Araneidae > Caerostris > Caerostris extrusa. Next base: position 20,253 of record BPLR01014062.1, read on the forward strand.
AGTATTTGGGAAATGGCCACTATAGAATTTATTTTGGAAAACGCTGATCGATCTTGGAGTTAAAAAATATAAAAAATGATGCGAACAGCAACAAGCAAGCAAAATATAGGGGCCCAAATCAAAATGAAGGCAGGCCAAATCTGCAAAAATGAAGGCGGGGCCAAATCTGTTCTGTAATAATAGAATAATTTAAGAAACTCACAGCTGTTTTTTATATTTAAAACTGAAACTTTTAAAAATCACACTGTTTACATTTTCTGCGTCTCTTGCAAAACATCTGAAAAACAAAAAATCGTATTGGGTATGAAAAAACGGTTGCAATATTAAATAAACTTTTCTAGCAATATTCATAGCTGCATCTATCCAAACAATCGAGCAATCATCTGCGAGAGTTTGCTGATTTTTTTTAAAAGTGTTTTTTTACTATTTGAACAATTGATTATGCTCAAATTTCCTCTTTGGTAATGGATAATTTAACACTGAACCTAGTAAATATAAAAGGTTTAAATATGAAATAAATATACAAATTTCAAAAATTTTGATTAAAAAAAAAAAAAAAGATACGTAATTTATTTACAGTGGGAAAAAAATGTCGAAAGATTTTTTTTATATATATTTGTTGTTACTATACTCATATGTATGTCTTTTAAACACGTTGCTATAAAAGTTGCTATGTATATATATATATAAACTAAGAAATATAATATAAGAATATATAATTGAAAGAGAGGCTTATTAATCACAAAAACTATATTAAATTTGATGGATGTTTTTCCAAGTAACGATAAATTCACAAAATCAAAGTTACATAACTTTAAAGAATTGTATAAATTTTATATAGTTTTTGTTTGTCGCTCTATGTGACCAATTTTACTCTGCATTAAATTTTATTAATAGCATTATTGCTCAAATGAGTTCTATTAACAAAGATTCCGAAATTTAATTTCTTTTTTTCTTGATGTTAATTATCTAATTCAATTTTGAAATTAAAAAAAACAAAAAACGAGAATTTGCCTCACAGCAAATACCAGCCTATTTGATAGAAGATTTTTTTCCAAAATATGTGTACCGTTATATTGTCATATAATTTTATATGATTTTTCTTCATTTACTTCGTAAATGTGTTATGACTGTTTTCTACAATTTACACACACACATGTATATATATACATACCTAATTTTTTTGCTCATGATAAATTAAAAAAAAATTTTTATCTTTATAAAAGAATATTTTTCAATTCCTTATATGTAGCTCACACTCTCCCTATATATATCTTGTTCAAATTTTCAATCGTTCATAAAATATGTTTTTATTCTTCCATCAAGTTCAAATATTTTTTTTTTTTTGGAACTTGTAGTGGATGACATATGTTAATACAGTTTTTTCAAATATTAATTCATCAATTAAATTTAATTATTAATTTTAGGTTTTTTTTTTTTAGATTTAAGTTGCATATAAGGACCAATAGATGGCTCCAGATAAATTTAAAAAAAAAAAAAAAATGAAAAAATTATTTATCTTTATAAAAAAAAATTAGAATTGACTTTAAATTTTTTTTATTACTTGTTTTTTACTATTTTACAAAAGCGTAACGAAATTTTAAGTTCAAATTTTCATTACAGAGTTATTTATGAAATTTAATATCAGTAAAGAGAAGAAAAGATTCTTAGAGCAATCAACCTTCGACTGGAAATTATAAAAAAAGCAAACAAAAGCTTTTTCTATCTTAAACTTTTGTTTTCTGATGACACTGCAGTTCATTTTTTAGAGGTGATTTTGTTTTTTTTTTAATTATTGTTCATGAAATATTTAAAAATTTGCAAGGAAGTAATCTGCATAATCTTTACTTTTGATTTTTAAAGAATTTTTAAATTGCAAAATATTAAAAGATAATGATAACAGCAATGGAAATATGGCTCCAGATAAATTAAAAAATATGAATGAAAATTATTTGTAAAGACACAGTTTTCTGTATATAGTGAAAAAAAAAAATTTTTTTTTTTTTTTCCTGTTCTGTGAAATATTTAAGTTTTGTTTAATTTTTTGCTAACCCTAAGAATTCATTTTTATATATAAATCTCAATAAGTGATATTTTTCAACTTCATTTTGATCGATGTGAAATCGACGGTAAATAAAAAAATTTACTTTTAACAGTCTTCAATATTTTAAATTCCTTTCGAAGTAAGTCAATTTGTATTTTATTTTATATTTTTAAATATTTAAAAACTGCATATGCAATTAGATTTTGAATAGTTATGAAATTATTTAAATAGTTTTAGAATTTGTTTTCTAGTTACAAAATAAATTTTTAAATAAAATGAATTTAAATTACCAGAGTCATTTATTGTAGGACAGAGATGGCCAAACCTTTTTGGGAAGAGTGCCACTATTTGAAAAATATGCATGCCACTTTCAACTTTTCCAACAGACTAAAATTTATAATAAGGTGAAAAATATTATTTATATGCTGATTATAGAATTATTACTAGCAAATAGCAACATTTTTTCATGTTAGTCTGTATAGTGGATATTTTAAAAAATATATAAATAAAACAAAAAGTACAAACTGAGGTTTTATTGTTAATAAACATTTTTTAAATGTATAAAATAAAAATTAACAACTTTGAATTAAAAATAAAAATCACTCATCCTGACGATCCTAATCATGATGAGATAATAAATTTATCAAAATATTTTAATGTCGTCGGTCCTTTGATAGGTCTACAACGTTTAAATTAAATCTGATTGCTTAAAATAGGGCAAAAATCGAGCCCCTAAGTGTCAGTTACATACAAACAAACAGGTGAAACTAATAAAAAAAAGATGACTGTTATAATATTAAAATACATCGAATGCAGAAATAGGAAGAATTTTACTGGAGTCTTGAATAAGTACAGATTTTGTACCAACAGGGGAAAATCTAAACCTCATCTTTATTAATAAATAGCCTTTGAATGCAAATTGCTCTAATTCATTTGAAAATCGGGGTCTAAAATTAATGGCTTTTTAATCAAAAAGAAAAATACATCAAAAGTAAGTTAGAAAACTAAAAGAATTTGAATTATTTTAAATGAAATCAATTGAAAAAAAAGTTTGTTTATATTTGCAGATGGGATGGGGACTAAAGCGGGAAAATCTAGATTAACTGAGTCTAACGTTGAAATGCTATACTTAAAGAGCTATATGAGAGAGGATGTTATGGAAAGGGAGGAAAAGGAGTTATTGGCTTTAATATGCTACGCCCTTTAATTTGAAATAAGAAACAAAATATGAATATATTCAACCGAATTTGTTAATCAATACAGAGATTGATAAAATTTAGATGGGATAATATTTTTCAATTGTGCATTTAACGTTGAACATGCTACTTAAAATATGTAACTGTGTATGTGTTATGTTTGGAGGAGGAGAAGGAAAATTTAATTTCTTCCAATTCTAAAATTTAATGAAAATAAATATTTTTTAAAAAGAATTTTCTGACTTTCAAGACAGAAAGTTTTAAAAATATCAAACTAAGAGTCTTTTCAATTGTCGCATTTAATTTTCGGTCTTCCCTTGGTCGTTGTCCAAACTGTATTATTTGGTTCACAGCAGCTCTATCACTTTCCATTCTCAAAGATAAAAATAAAATCTCATTTAAAGTTAATCTTAAAAATTTAGAATTTCAATTCACTGTGTTTATAAAAAGTTCGAAATTTATTTTCTTTCCCATTTCCATTGTCATTGATAAAATAATATAGCACTTTTTTTAAAAAAATTTGCTAACATTTTCTTTTCTCTTGCTGTTAGCGACCTTGTTTCAGATGCATATGTTAATACTGGTCTTAGAGTTTTATACAGTAAAATTTTAGAAAGTCAGGTTTATTAGGTTTATTTTCAATCCGATAGAATTTAGATTATGTGAGCTATTTTTTTACATACCTGCATCCATCGCATTTCGTCTACTATCAAACTCAAAAATGTACTGATTGAGGCCCGTTAGTCTTGTCTGATGGTCGATGGAATACTATAGCTTCCCACGCAAAATGAGAGGGGACTTGTCGCTTGACTTTGGGTCGCTCTATCCATGTCGCCAGAATCGAATGAAGCCTGTAGTAAAAAAAAAATTTAAAGTCAATTCGGCGCTACTTTTTTTCCATATAGTCATTCCTTTTTTTTTCCATTATATTGCAGAAAAGTCCTTTACACAAATAAAAGTTGAAATTTTTTTCTCTTACATCTGGCGCCATCTATTATTAGATACAGCAACTTAAATCTAAAAGAAAAAAACTAAAATTAAATTAATTAAATTTAATTACTGAATTAATATTTGAAAACTGTATTAATATCAGGTGTCATCCACTACAAGTTCAAAAAAAATGTATTTGAATTTGTGTGGATGAATAAAAAAAGTATTTTATGAACGATTGAAAATTTGAACAAGATATATATATATAGGGAGAGTGTGAACTAATAGGAGGAATTGAAAAGGTATTTTGTTCTTCCCTTTATATACAACTTGAAATGGCATGACAGTCGTCCATGATTTCCATCTGACTCTAAATGCTAATCATTTGCATAGGCTAATGAGATATATTCATGATTTAAATTCCGTGCCTTCATGGTGTTGTATTTTGATTTGTCATTGATTTCCATTGTCATTGTTACCACCCAAAATAGTTCGTAGCACTTTTTCAAAGATTGCCAACATTTTCTCTTCTCTTGCTGTTAGTGACCATGTTTCAGATGCATATGCTAATAATTATCTTTTCAGGACTGATGACAAGACTAAAATCATATCTATATGGGGTATAAATACTTTTGAAACTATATTTCAAGTTACCTAAAAAAATAATAGAACTTTTATTAGATAAAAAAAAAATTATAATTGCAAGTTGACATTGTCCATTCCCAACATGTTTGGAAAGCTTTAACCTTTGAAAAATTATTTCTGCTGATGTGTTGAAACTGGACTGCTATTACATTATGCAACTGCTTGTCTTTTATTGAATCATAACATTTTAAAATTTTTTAAAAAATTTTTTTTTGTAAAAATTGTTTTAATTTTAAATTTTTTAAAAAATTTATTTAATTTAAACATTAAAAAAAAATGTTTAATCTCCCAATATTTTTACTTTGACGGGCATAAAACAGCAACTCATAGACCAGATGGAAAAACATCAGTTTAATAAATTTATAAAAGAAAAGAATAATTAATGATTTACATACTAATGTGAACAAAAAGTAAGACCAATTGGTTTTTTTTTTCAAAAACTCTTTTAAAAAGTCATTAGCAGGGATGGCCTTCAAAGAGCGCGCCGATTCACGTTGAATCTCTTCAATCGACTCAAAACGGTGTACTCGGAGTAGTCTTTGAGTTTAGGGAATAACCAGAAGTCGCACAGTGTGAATACGGTGGTTGTGGAACGATATGGGTTTCAATTTTGGCGAAAAAGTCAAGAAGAATCAAGTAGTGTGAGCTAGTGAAGGCCAAGAGTTGTCCATAAATGTGGCCTTTTTTTTCTTTATGAATAGCTTCACGCAAACGACGCATAACACTCATAATATTCTTTGTTGACAGTTTGCCCGGCGATAGGAATTCATAATGCATCACACAACGGTAATCGAAGAAAACAGTCAACATGGTCTTGATTTTTTGAGCGACTGTGGCACAATCCAAGTCTCAGTTCCAGTTATGATGCATTTCAACTTGTCCTGATTTGAGCAGAAAGCATTGTTTCACACACTTCAACGCTACGATGTTTTCCAAAAATTCTGTGTTTTCGTTACCAATCGAGATTTGACACGTTTGAAACCCAAAACTTCTTTGAAAATGAAATTGACCGATCCTTTTGAAATTCCAACATTCCATATGCCCGGGAAATTTTTTAACTGAAAATAGGTTTTTACTTTTTGGGCACAGTATTAATATATATACTACTGTGTCCAAAAAGTAAAAACCAATTTTACGAAAATTCTTATCAAAGAAATTTGAACTTTCCTATAATTACCGAATATATTTTACGTCTGTCCATCAGGCTCCCATAAAAAAAAGGACTTTTCATATGAATCAGATGTGGACTAGCGAAAAGATACAATTGAAGGTCGCAGTTTTAAAACAAATGTTAGATTAACAACGTAAGTTTTTAGAAATTCTACAAAGCACTTCATTTTTATATGAAATCAACACCAAAAATATTCAGTAAATTTGTTCTTCGAATAATTATAAGACTAAGTAAATCATTTACTTTTACATGTTCTTGCTCTTTCTAACATGTTTCTTGCTATTATTTTCATTTTAAATAAAAACTGAATATAAATGGGTTTTCTGAATTCACATATTATTATCTAAATGAGTAACTGTCTTCTTTACAAAAAAAAAAAATGATCACGTCATTTATGATTCCACCGTTTTGCCATTTTCAACTCCATTCATGCTGATCTTCGCACAAAAAATAGCTCACGTTGCAGAATCAGAAAGCTTGAAGTAGTAATATAAAAATATTTTTTGAAGTCAATTCCTACTAAAGGTCAACAAAGAAAAATTTTATTTCAGTTATTTTTTTTTTTTTTAAATAATTACAATTAATACCAAATATGTATATACATATGACAGAATCACAAATATTAATTGGCAAAACATATTTACACAATAGTAAGGGGTTTTTGTTTCCTCCTTGACTCAGATTAGAACCCAAAATGAAAAAGAATCTGAAAAAAAAAAAAAAAAAATTCCCAGCTTTCTGCACGTATCGCCACTGACAGTATTTATTCCTAAATTTATATCCTGCTAAATATCTTATATAGGAGAAATTTTCTCCCATATAAAACTAAAATTAATGAATTAAATTTAATGTATGAATTAATATTTGAAAAAACTGTATTAACATCCAGTGTCATCCACTACATGTTCAAAGAAAAAGTATTTGAACTTGAGTGCATGAATAAAAAGTGTTTATGAACGATTGAAAATTTGTACAAGATATATAAATATATATAGGGGAGTGTGAACTAATAGTAGGAATTGGAAAAAAAAAAAAAAAAAATGATGACATCATTTTATGAATTCACCGTTTTTGCTATTTTCATCCCAGTTCATGATAATTTGCACAGCAAATAGCTCACTGAAGAATCAGAAAGTTAAAAAAAAATAAAACTGCAAAATGGAACTCCAATATCCATGTTTATTCAAATTATGTATATAAACACTTAACTGAGGCGTCTGAGCCACTCCTTTTTAATAAGGCTAATACTTCTTCATCTGCAGCAAGCAAATAAAGCTCCATTCAAATTTGCAAATTTTGGTGGAAAAAATGGTAGTTTGGGCCTTAACTCTTGAAATGATTCATGAAGAACGTCAATCCTCAGGAATTTTCTGGAGAACTTGGGTTTTGCTTGAAGTGTTTTGTAGTGTGGATTTGAAGCACTTTTCACGTTTTTGTGTTGGGATTTTAGACATTTGTATATCCAATGGCTATAAGTACTCGTAGTGCGTTGATCAATTCTTTCTTTTTGAAGTTTCATATTTATCACTTTTGGCATTTTCCGTGCCTATTGAGCTGTAGAGTTCTTCTTATTGTATTTGGAATACTTCATTCTTCGTTTATGCCTGGAATTTTCAAACTTTGATATATTCTTTTGTGTATTGAATGTGATAATGTTTCTTGTAGATTTTGGAATACTTCATTCTCCATTTATGCCTAGAATTTTCAAACTTTGATACATTATTTTGAATGTTATAGTGTTTCTTGTAGAATTTGGAATACTTCCTTCTTCATTTACGACTACATTTATGTTACTTTTGAATATTCATTTAGAGATTCTTAAATAATTCATTCTTCATGAAGTTCTCGATCTATTCAGCGTTGCTATATTCATGCGTCTATTTGAATTTGGCCATTCTTGTAGTATTCCAATCCATTGCTTCCTATATCTCTTGCATTATTAAACATGGTTATATTCCTGAGTTTATTCATCCGTTCTCTAATGTTCACACATGATAAGTTGAAATTTGCCGTGCAGATTTCAGTTTCTTTCTTTCTTTTTTTTTTTTTTTTTGTTCGGATTTATTTAAGTACGATTTATTTTTAATGTAAATTAAGAATTAAGAATAATTTTCGTTTCATATTTTTTTCTTTTTTGAAAATATTGCTTTAATATTATTTTAAATGAGCACTTGCTCTGTAATTATTTTGGAATACCACAAAGTTCTTAAGGTTTTTGATTATGTAATTGATAAATTTTAAATCATTTGCTTATTCGTTCTATCCAATCTTTATGACATAAACATATGACAATATTATGACCCAATTTTTATGAAAAAAATACGCAAATTTAAGATTTTTTATTATTATTTATATCGCACATTTTTAGGGGCTTGAATGGCCGAGTGGCTAGCGATCTGGCACTCAGTTCCACAGGTTTCGGATTCGAGTCCCGGGTGTGCCATGGATGTTTGGAGTGGTTCGGAATCCACTTTAAACCGCAAGACCCGGTTTAATATGATCGTAGAGGGTTACGGGGACATTGTTACTCCGCGTCCGTAGCTTTACTTCAAGTTACGCGAGCCCCCTGCGTAATGCTAAGTGAGTAACGTCGGTGCGGCGCTTGCCTTAAGGCATTCTAGACAATTGTCTAAGTGTTTGCCAGCTGTATTAGAACAACTTTTTAATCATATTACACATACATTTTCTTGCCATTTTTCTTTGATGCATTCATTTTTTTAAAATGTCCAAAATACGGTATGCAAAAACTCTCTAATAACTAATAATGCACCGGTAAATAAACGTTTTTCTATTTAAATACAAGGAAAATCAACAAAATAAGATTTGGATTTATGATTATTTTTCAAAAGGTAAAGGTTGATGAGTTATAAAGGACACAAGGCAATAAACAATTTAAAAACGCATCAAAAGAAAAAAGCCTCACCACAAAAAGAATGATGAGGGAAAAAAAAAAAAAACGCGAATAAAAGACAAAAAATGGAAATTAATTTTTATAGTAAGAAGGCCGCGTCCATTTTTCATGAAACACCTGACTCATACGTTTGACGCCTGTAAACTTGACCTCATGTTTTAAGGAGTCAGAGAATGAGATTCTAGCGGAGTAAAATGAATAATTACTTCCGGGTGCAAATAAAAGAAATTCTGGGTTTTTCTCCGCGGGTTGAAATTTTGGAGAGAAAGAAAATTTCATGACCATGAATAGTTAGAGACCTTCATTGCGCAGTCCAAACCTAGTTTCTGTGAGAAATATGCCGTTTTGGGATTTTTGAGATATTTTAGTAATCTCATTTAATAAAAAACCTGACATATTTAATTATATTTGAACTTGTTTAATCAAAATGCGCTATATTTATAACAAAGCGCATCTGCCTTCCAAAGCATTTTTATGCCAGTTTCAAAGATCCCCTTTGATTTAGGGGTTTTTTTTTCAATTCCTTCTATTAGCTCATACTCTCCCTATATACATCATGTTCACATTTCCAATCTTTAATAAAATACTTTTTATCCATCCACTCAAGTTCAAATAGATTTTTCATTAAACTTGTAGTGGATGACACTGGATGGGAATACAGTTTTTACAGTACAGTTTCAAGTTTTGAGTTTTTCACCTTTCCAAGCTCTGCAAGTGGTCTCGAAACTCTTTCTAGGTCTACTGCAACATCAACAGCAAGTTTTTTAATGGTTATTGGAGGATTCTCTCCAACCTTTGCAGTCGAACAGAGGACGCTTTTCAGGTCTTCAACGAGATTCATTCTTCAGGTTCTTATTCAAACTCACCAAACCATCGTCTCGCTGTGGATGCATGATTGTAACATTTCTAAATGCAGCAGTCATGTTTCTTGTTGCTTCGGTTACAAAGTGTCCAAATTTACATTTATGCAGATCAGCATTTTGTGGGGCTCCATGTCTCTATTTGTTTAAGAGTTTCTTTAAAATGTTGTAGCTTGTATACGAACAAGTAATATATAAAAAAAATATTAAATCAATTCCTACTTTTTTTCACACTATTGCAGAAAAGTCCTTTATAAATAATTGTCATTAATAGGCAACTTAAATATAAAATGTATTTGAAAAAAAATATATTTGAACTGGAGTGGATGAATAAAAAGTATTTTATGAACGATTGAAAATGTGAACAAGATATATATAGGGTGAGTGTGAGAAAACATATATATTTAATTATATTTGAGCTTATTTAATCAAAATGTGCTCTATTTATAACAAAGCGCTTCTGCCTTCCATTGCAAAGTATTTTTATGCCACTTTCAAAGATCGCCTTTGATTTAAAGGCTTTTTTTCAATTCCTTCTATTAGCTCACATTCTCCCTATATATATCTTGTTCACATTCATAGTCGTTCATAAAATACTTTTTATTCATCCACTCCAGTTCAAATACATTTTTTTTAACTTGTTGCGGATGACACTGGATGTGAATGCAGTTTTTTCAAATATTAATTCATTGATTAAATTTAATTCATTCATTTTAGTTTTTTTGTATTTAAGTTGCATGCATCTACCAACAGATCGCGCCAGATAAACTTTAAAAAATGAATGAGAATTATTTATAAAGGACTTTCTGCAATAGAGTGAAAAAAAAGTAGGAATTGACTTTAAAAAGTTTTTTAATGTTACTTGTTTTTAATCGTAAAACTATTATTACTTAATGTTATACTGTGGTGTAAAGGAATTACACGGTTTTATTCAAGTAATTAAAATTCCTTTACTGTTATTTATTTATTTATTATTTATTATTATTATTTTTTTTTTTTTGCCTTACAGGCAAGTACTTGAACTATTTTCTATTTTTTACGGATTTCTTTTTTAAAGTTGTAAAAAAATCTGAGCCAAGCTGTTGTAGTAATCTTTGAATTGAATTGTTTTGAAATTGGTCTGTTGTGGACAGCAAAGATTACTCACACGTGAAATTTGTTGTGAACACAATATATCTTCGACAACAAAAACAATGGCGACCTATTTTTGGAGTTGTTGTTTTCAAACAAACATTTTGTTACATAATTTTTTTTTTTTCATTCAAGCGAATACAATTGTAGTCTTTCAATAATAACAAGTAATATAAAATTTTTTTGTACAGTTAATGTCTACTTTATTTTCACTATATTGCATAAAGTCCTTTATTAATTATTTTAATTTATTTTTTTATGTTAAAAAATCTCTCTCTCTCTCTCTCACACACACACACACACACTTTCCATCTCTCTCACTTATTTATTCACATGTTTCATTTTGTTCCCTCCTCAACTCAGACTAGAACCCTGAATGAAAAAATAAATTTTTTTCCAGCGATCTACACGCTTCGCCACTGACGGTATTGATTCCTAAATTTATAGCCTGCTAAATATCTTATAGAAGAGACATTTTTTTGCTCCCCTATAAAATTAAAATGAATGAATTAAATTTAATGAATGAATTGATATTTGCAAAAACTGTATTAAGATACAGTGTCTTCCACTACAAGAAAAAAAAAAACTGTATTTGAACTCGAGTGGATGAATAAAAAGTATTTCATGAACGATTGAACAAGATATATATAGCGAGAGTGTGAACTAATAGCAGGAATTGGTGTGTTTACGAATAAGCATTGATCTGAACTGGTTTGAGCATATTAATCAGAAACAACCCTATCTACAGTGCTAAGTTGAAAAAATTTTTTTTTCCTAATGCAGCTGGCAAACACTTAGACAGCTGTCTTGGATGCCTTAAGGCAAGTACTGAACCGACGTTACTCACTCAGCACTACCCAGGGAGCGCTTGTAGCTTGAAGATAAGGTACGGACGCGGAGTAACAACGCCCCACAACGCTCTTACTAGACCGGGACCTACGGTTTAAAGTGGATACCGAACCACTACAAACATCCACGGCACCGCCGGGACTCGAACCTGAAACATGTGATACCGAGCGTCAGAGCGCTAGCCACTCGACCATTCCTGCCACAGGTTTAAAAAATGCGTTCACAAACATGAGTTGATCCATACAGTATTTTAATATATTATTTAACAAAGAATCCATCTAGTTTGTTTATCCTCTATTTTTAAAGTCAAGAAATTTTTTTTTGGCAATAAATATTTCAGAGTTACGGGGGAAAAAGTCTAAGATAAACATAAAAAGACGAAACAGTCAGACATTTTGAAAAACGCTAATAAATTAGAAAACAACGAATCAAATATTTTTCTAATGTTTAAATACTTATTAAATGAAAGGTAGATTATATTCCCGGTTTAATTTTTCACAAAAAGAAATTAATTTTCGAACTAATAACTGAATAAATTCTGAATGAATTTTATTCATTTTTCATAGATTTTTTCATAAAATCTTTTTTTAAATGAGTACCAATTATATTTTCCAAGTAAATGAATTTACGGATGAGGTTATACAATAATGTGCGAAAATTAATACTATAGGGGAAAAAAAGCTACTCAAAAGTCAACGACTTGTTAATTAGCTTGAATGACAGTTTTGTATAATAGAGGAAGAAAAAGATCTAAAAATATATTCGACAGTCGTTATTAGATATTCTTTTCTGTTTCAGAGTGAATAACGCATCCATTTAAATTAAATAACAGTGAACTTAATAAAGGAGTCTCTATTTAAGTAATACTTATGGCATAAATAAGGGCCTGATGGTCGTGTGACTAGCGCTCGGTGCCACAGGCTAGAGTCCCCGGTGGTGCCATGGATGTTTGTGCTGGTTCGGAATCCATTTTAAACAGTAGGTACGATCTAAAATGACTGTAGAGCGTTGGGCGTAGGGCTGACAACCCTACCCCTTAAAAAGAAAACGACCCCTGTCTCGAAATCTGCCAGTAGACAGACGGTCTTGGAGTGTTGAGCAAATGAAGAAGAAGAATGGCATAAATATATTTCAACGCTATAATTTTATCTTAATACAATTTCATGTTGACATATTTCAAATAAATGAGAATTACAATAATTAAGAGGAAATAGTACAAAATTCATTATCGAAAATAGTTAGAGTTTTCGGTATTGGAGCTGACTAATTTTGGATTACATACGAGTTGAGATTAATTAAAAGAAAGCTTTATATCAATTCAATACTTTCAAAAATATCAATTCAATAATTCATAAAAAATATCAATTCGGTACTTTTATCTATCCATAATATTTTAATTTACATTTAATTCGATATTATTGTAAATTTATTTTAGTAGAAAAATGTTTTGCCAAAACTTCTAAATTTATGCAATTTGTATTGAATCTCAAAAGCAGAAAGAAAAAAAAGATCGCTCTTTTATAATAATATAATATTTATTTCTGGATGAAAAGATGAAACACGAAGAACCTGAATGGCCGAGTGGCTGGCGCTCTGGCTTTGTTGTCTTTATAGAGCTTTGTTGTCTTTATAGAGCTTTGTTGTCTTTATAGAGCTTTGTTGTCTTTTGTCTTATTATGGTTGGGACATGATGGGGACATATATTTTTCGTAAGTTAATTCAGAGTACAAGAATGCCCTTTTCAACGACTGTAAGTACTACACTTTTAATAATGTAAAAAATACTTTGCAGTGAAATAACTGTTTTCATAGATATATGAATCATTGAATTTATTTCACACATTTTCCCAATTCCCTTCATGAAAATCGCAGCCTATAAAATTACGGTGGTGTCAGGAATTTGTTGTCACTTATCCCACTTGGTAGATATCTAATCTAGACCAAGCCCACGAAACCGTATAGACTCAGGGTTGAAGGGGAAGGAAGCAGCTTCTGTTGTGATGGAACACCCGTAGGTAGAAGTCTGACTTTGGCTCCTTGACTCTCTTTACAGTCATAGGAGACCGGGATCTACGGCTTAAAGTGGATTCCGAACCAATACAAACATTCATAGCACCGCCGGGACTAGAAGCCGAAACCTGTGTTACCGAGTGGTAGCCACTCAACCATTCAGGTCCAGAGTCAGGAGTTCAGCAGGAATAAAGAATCGATTAAAAAGGTCGACTCAGGATGTTAGCCGACTCCACAACCCATCTGGGCAGCAGATATTCCATTGACAGAAGTTTCCGATGTTCTAGAAGCGGAATAAAAGATCCTGATACTTTTACGAGGAAGGGTCACAATAAATATGTAGACTGGAAAAATCCTTCCATTGGACTCGAGGAAAGATCCCTCTTCGATAGCATTCCTGATTGGTTTGGTTTGTCGCTCTATGGTCCTCTTGTGCACACAAGGCCTAAACAGACAGGGACCTACAGTTTAAAAGTGGATTCCGAATCACTCACAAAACATCCATGCCACCACCAGGATACCAATGACCCAAGCGCTAGCTACTTGGCCACCAGGCCGCTGATAACGTTCAATGTGTGGGGGAAAATGTGTAGTGAAGGAAGTGCAGACAGTCCACTTGGTGCATCCTTGATAACTTTGAATTTCCTACATATCTGCTGTTCATGTGGTGAATAACCTCAGATAATAACTATACAACGTAGAGAAAAACAAGTAATATAAAAAAAATTCAATTCCTATTTTTTTCACTTTATTGCAGAAAGTCCTTTTTAAATAATTTTCATTCATTTTTTAAATCTATCTGGCACCCTCTATGGGTAGATACATGCAACTTAAATCTAAAAAAAAAACTAAAATGAATGAATTAAATTAAATGAATGAATGAAAATTTGAAAAAACTGTATTCACATCTAGTGTCCTCCACTACAAGTTAAAAAAAAATGCATTCAAACTCGAGTGGATGAATCAAAAGTATTCTATGAACGATTGAAAATGTGAACAAGATATATATAGGGAGCGTGTGAGCTAATAGAATGAATTGAATTAAATGATCACTTCCTTGTGGGGCCCGCGGATTACGCGTCCTTACATCATGCCTAAACCGCAAAAAGAATTCTAAAGGAATTTTTCCCTGAAAAAGTTATCAATAACTCGAGATCATCCATCAACTTGTATTTTTTTCTTTCAGATTTTTTAGGAGCTCTGTCACACATTTCTCAACATTAATGTCTAGGATAGTTAAAAAAAAGAAGGTTAAATTAAAAGGGAATTAATTTGAATCTTTCTCTCTGTGCTGAAGTTGTCCCGGACGTGTCCTACTTAAGTGACGTCACTGGATGCTATCGGTCTAACGGCGAAGTTCAAGTCCTTTCCACGCCACTGGACCTGAATGACAATGAACATCTGAACCTTTTTTTTTTTTCCTCTTACGTGACACCTCTTTTTTATCTTTCTTTAATTATGAACTCTGTTATTTAATGTAGAATCTTCTTCCGCCTTTTGTAAGTACAGAGGTGTGTTCCTTTTTTTGCACCTTCTGTATGCTTGTAGGAATCCACAGTTGTGTTTCATTTCGTTGAAGAAAGTTCGTGAAAGCAACTGGACCGCCAGAAACACGCAAAAATTTAGTTAATTCCTTCTACTAGCTCACACTCTCCCATATATCTTGTTCAAATTTTCAATCATTCATAAAATATTTTTCATTCATCCACTACAGTACAAATACATTGTTTTTTGTACTTGTAGTGGATGACCTCAAATGAATACAGTTTTTTCTCAATGTGTCGCATCTTACGTGATGTCTCTTTTTTATCTTTGTTTAATTATGAACTCTGTTAATTAATGTAGTATCTCCTTCCGCCTTTTGTAAATACAGAGGTGCGTCGCATGGTTCCTTTTCTTTACCTTCGTTGTGCTTGTAGGAAACCCCAGCCGTGTTTCATTTTCGTTAAAGAAAATTCGTGAAAGAAATTGGACCGCGATAAACACGCAGAAAAGTTAGTTAATTCCTTCTATTAGCTCCTATATATATCTCGTTCACATTTTCAATCGTTCATGAAACACTTTTGATTCATCCACTCGAGTTCATATGCATTTTTTAAGCGTATAGTGGATGTCACTGAATGTGAATACAGTTCTTTTAAACATTAATACATTCGTTCAATTAAATTCATTAATTCTTTTTTTTTAGATTTAAGTTGCATGTATCCACCCATAGATAAACTTAAAAAATGAATGAAAATTATTTATAAAGGACTTTCTGCAATAGAGTGAAAAAAAAAAAAAAAAAAGTAGGAATTGACTTTAAAAAAATTATATTACTTCTTTTATCTTTGTTTAATTATGAACTCTGTTATTTATTTGATGTAAAATCTTCCACATTTAAATGTGTTACTGTAGTTATATAGTAGTCTTACCAGCAATCGCGTGGAAAATTGCTAAGACGTCGATTCAAACACTAAAGTGTAATAGGAAAGAAAGTTAATTTTGGAAGGGGCTTTTATTAGAATAAAAACAAGTAACATAAACAAATTTTTTTAAAGTCAATTCCTACTTTTTTTCATTCTATTGCAGAAAGTCCTTTATAAATAAATTTGAAATTTTCCTCTTACCTCTGGCACCCTCTATGGGTAGATACATGCGACTTAAATCTAAAAAAACCTCTGAAATGAATGAATTAAATTTAATGAATGAAATAATATTTAAAAAACTGCATTAACATCCAGTGTCATCCACTGCGAGTTTAAAGAAAAAAATGTATTTGAACTTGAGTGATGAATAAAAAGTATTTTACGAACGATTGAAAATTTGAACCAGATATATATAGGGAGAGTGTGAACTAACAGTAGGAATTGAATAACTTTTCTTCAATTCTTTCCTTCTTTCAATTGTTTATACCACTTGAAACGTTTTCTTCGATAGAAGAATGCTCACCGAATACCTCCTGCAACATTCCATACGTTTCCGCAAACAAAATTGAATGCACATTCTTTGCTCAATGAATTCAGACATTTCAAAAATCGCCGGAATCCGTTTTAGCATCTCAGAAAGCGAAGCGTAACTCAAGCACTCATGAATATAGTGACGTGAAATTTTACACAAATGTCAAGGACAATGCCATCAATCTAAAAAAAAGAAAAAAAAAATTGATATTCTATAAGCCACGGGAATTTTAAATTGAAAATTTTTATATTACTTTTTGAACACAGTAGTAAGTCATTATTCTTAAGAGGAATGGCATTCAAAAATCTTACTAAGATGTTGTGATATAAAATGGCGTAAGTTTCAGTTTGCATTCGTTTGCTTGTGTGGAGATACTTACTGAACATCTTGATGTTCATACATTGAAATTTTCTCTGCAGTAATTTTTTCCTCACCTAAGTTAAATTTTCGTAATTTAATTGATGCAACTGAGAATAGATCAATAAAACAAGTAATATATAAAAAAAAATTTTAAAGTCCATTCCTACTTTTTTTTTCCACTCTATTGCAGAAAGCCCTCTATAAATAATTTTCATTCATTTTTTTAAGTCTATCTGGCGCCATCTATTGGTCGATATATGCAACTTAAATCCAAAAAAACCTAAAATGAATGAATTAAATTTAATGAATGAATTCATATTTGAAAAAAACTGTATTGACATCCAGTGTCGTCCACTACAAGTTAAAAAAAAAAAGCATTTGAACTCGAGTGGATGAATAGAAAGTGTTCTATGAACGATTGAAAATGTGAACAAGATATATAGAGGAAGAGTGTGAGCTAATAGAAGGAATTAAAAAAAAAAATTGAAATTCTATAATCCCCGGGAATTTAAAATTTAAAGGGGTCTTACTTTTTGGACACAGTAATAGACCTCTTCTCCAAATTGTCAAGGTTCATTTGTAGTAACTCAATTTTATCAGAGCATTACTTCATATAAAAACGTACAATCAAAGTGTTTGCAGCTTTTGGAGAATCCCTTGTTGAGAAAGCGCCCAACCGTGAATCTGCCTACAAACAATGGACGGCCATTTTTATTTTTCTTCATGCATGCCTTTTTAATGGTTCATTAAGTTATGTATAGCTCAATGAAATACGCTGATTTGTTAAATTATAATTTGGGGCATGCCAAAATGGCAGTGGTCGTACCCAAGTGCTGTTCATCCCTATAAACGTGAGGTTGGACTTACTTCCAGGTGATTTAAGCGCGGCTGTGTGATACGGAAATTGAATGAGGTTGAGTCAAAACTGCAAACAAACAGTCAGTGAAAGAAGGCTTGCTCGATTGGGATCTGTTTATTGCCCTTTTTGTCTGAGGGTTGTTAGATTTTTATAGCATTATGAAATATTATTGGGGTATGAATGGCTGAGCGGCTAGCGATCTGATGCTCGGTACCACAGGTTTCGATTCCGGCGGTGGCATGGATGTTTGGAGGGGTTCAGAATCCACTTTAAGCCGTAGGGCCCGGTCTCTTATGACTGTTGAGCGTTGGAAGTAGAGATGACAACCCTACCCCGTAAAAAGAAAAACATGTCTCGTCTCGAAATCTGCCAGTAGGTAGACGGCCTTGGCCCACAATGGGCTGTTGCGCCTATGATGATGATGATGAGGGGGATGGCACGTGATGTTAATACAGTTTTTCAAATATTCATTCATTCATTCAATTAAATTCATTCATTCTAGTTTTTTATGGGAGAAAAGAAATTTCTCTTGAGGCAGAATATAAATTTAGGAATAAATACCGTCAGTGGAGAAGCATGTATAGAAACGAAAAAAAAAAAAAAAAGAAAAACATCTCTCGAAAAAAAATATATTGATGAATGAAATATTATTAAAGAGTAAACGAATAATAGTTCTTTAGCGTTGTCACAAACCCAAACGAATAACGTCTCTATTTAAGCAAGAATGCAATGTTCCATTTGTCATTTAAAATAAAAGCCGTTTAATTCGAAAATAGAAAAAAAAAACCATTTATTCATAAATAATATAATATTTGAGGTTTTTAAATGAATCGTTCCTTGTTTGAATTCATCAATAAACCGGGGTACAAGTTTTAAAAATTATAAGAATATTGTTCATCAGGATATAAGTATAAAAAAGAAGACATTCAGGTCTAATTAAAACAAAACTTTTTGTTTTCCAAACATCATGATTGGCACAGCAACCCCATGGTGGGCTAAGGCCGTTTGCCTACTGGCAAATTTCGAAACATGGGATGTTTTTCTTTTTACGGGGTAGGGTTGTCAGCCCTACGCCCAACGCTCTACAATCATGTTAGACCGGGATCTACGGCTTAAAGTGGATTCCGAACCACTACAAACATCCGTGGCACCGGTGGAACTCGAACCCGAAATCTGTGGTACCGGCGCCAGAGGCGCTATTCAGGCTCAAATTGGTTACATACAAATAAGGCTAGTCATATTAATAGGGTTCTCAATAAAAGAGTACGGAATAAAAGTTTAAAACAATCAAATAAAATAAAGCCAATTAGGTTAAGTGCTTAAATTTTGCTAACAATTTTTTGCTCTACATTTAAGAACATAAAAAGCATTAAAAAAGAGTTTAAATTAAAACTTATTATTATTATTATTTTTTTTTTTTTTTTTTTTGACTGTGACTAGTGTGACTTTTAGTAGTGTGACTCGCGTCTCTAAACTAACTTCAAGCTACATATGACCCCCGGATAATGCTAAATGAGTAACAGGAGTACAGCCCTTGCTTATGACATAAAGATAACTGTCTCTATATTGCCAGCTGCATTAGAACAACATAATATAGAAAAAATATGTGTAGGGCTAGTTTTCTTAAAATAGTTATAAATACAATTGATTCAGTAAAAATAATCTTGTCTTCGAACGCAGGGCAAATTAACCATCATTCGCTTCTTTAATGGCTGATCTGTAGGAGATTCAGCATGTTCCAGTGTTCACCACGGGAAGCCTGCTATATCGCACCCACATTTTTTCCTCTGCAACATTAAATGAATTCCCCCTCCCGGATGGTAACTGGGAATTCGAGTTTACCACCTCGAGTCCAACGGAAGAAAATTATGGCTTGCAGATTTATGATGGCCACGCCTGGCGTTGACAAGGAGATTCTCGCCCTGGTCCTCTTCGTTCAAATCTTCTATGCGCAATCCATCAGGTTGCTCTGACTCGCTTCAATACTAATTAAATATGATACTTCCTGTACTTTATTACATAGTTTTGTAACGGCACTTGACAATTTTTTTTTTGCTGCAATTTAAAGGCGGAATTCCAAAGTTTTATCGGTATTCTAGTGTACTATGTTTGGAGTAGTATTTTTCCTGCATCAAAAATTGCGTCCAGATTTTAAAAATTTGCCCTTTATTTAGTTTGTTCCCCGGTGTTGAAGCCTGAACACGAAATACAAATTACAGTCGAACCTCGATAAGTCGAAAAACCTCCACAACTCGAAAAATTTTTTGTTCCCTTCCCTTCAAACCCCAAAACCTCCATGACTCGACATTTCAACCTTCTATAAGTCGAAATAATGAGTCAATCCATACAAGCCAATTTGGTGCATAATTTCCCACCGTAACTCGAAAAAAAAAAAAAACTGTACCTCTGTATCTCGAAAAATAGTAATGTTTGATTTTACAACTTAACAGCTCGATCATTTGAAACTAATTACCTCTATAGCTCGAAGAAAAATAAGTTACCGACTTTAAGGATTTGCCAACAATGCACGTCATTGTTTCCTAGAAAACAATGTATGAGTATACATTAAATAGAATAACCAATTCTATGAAATAGCAACTCGGAAGAAAAAGAATTTTCTGCTCTTTATAGCTTAGATAATGCTATAGATAGAGAACGATCGATTTGTCTAAAGCAAAAATTAAATAAATAATAATAACTTTTTAATACATAATATTTTTAATTTTTAAGGTTGTTTCAGAATTATTTTGATTTTTTTAGTGTAGTACATAATATAACTTTTAAGTTGCAAATAAACACGTTTATTACCTCTGTAACTTGAATTTTTATTTACTTTATCTCTCTAACTAAGAATCTAGGCCACTACAAGTAGAATATTTCCTTACAAAATCCGCGTAAATCGAAATCCTCCATAAGTCGAAAACTCGGATTATATATCGAATTATTTGGCGTCTCCCTTGAAGTTCGACGCAGAGGTTCTACTGTACTTTAAACATAAAAAAATTTCGGAACTGCAACGCACAAGAACAAACGAATATTCGGCACGATGTTTCAAATGTGGACGTGGCTTAAAAATCACTGTCATAGTTATGATTTTGTCACAGTCATTTCTTGGAGGCCTTCATATCTTAACTAATGCAACATTGTTTCTGTTCCAGGTTGTAGACTGCACTACATCGATGGCACCGAATGTAGTGTCGACAACGTTGCCGGAGGAACACCATGATCCACAACAGGAGTCCAAACCCTTAGAGCCCGTCCAGATAGTGTGGAGGAACGTCTTGCTGTTCATCGTCCTCCACGCGGCAGCCGTCTATGGGATGTATGTGGTCATACTCAACGCCACACTGACGGCGTGGCTCTACGGTGAGTTCACTTCCAGTCCGAGTGGTACTATTGTAATGGAGCGCGCTGTCTCATTTCGACCTATACTAGACCTAGTATAACGGCTTCAACAAAAGGGCCACTTTCAGGTTCTTTAGGTTTTCAGGAACGCTTTAATTTTTATCTACAGGTATTATACACACACACATATATATGTAGGATTTGTTTGTGTCGTAATCAGCAGGCGGCGACACTTGCTTGTCTTTAACAGAGCCTGTTTACAACGTGGGGAGTATTGAACTTTGAACTCTGACCCCACGAGAAGGGGACAGGACCCCGTGGATGAAGAAAGAAAGAAGAGAACTCTAACTGACACGAGAGAGGAGGGAGACTGAGAAAGGCTGCGTCAAGCAGCGATAGAAAATGGTTGTGAATGGTTGTGAAATAATGAATCAGTAAATGGCTTTATTTAAAAGTGACGTCCCGTTACTGCGTTTTGTATGTCAAATCCCATGCGACACCCACTGCTAAAGTCAAGCTATTGTTAGACTGGTAGAGAAGTCTAACAAAACTGTAGGTTCGGCCGGGATGAATCTATTGGAACCGGTGTAACGCTACACCCCCACACACACAGACACACACACACACACACATATATATATATATATATAGGGGGCCTGAATGCCCGAGTGGCTAGCGCTCTGGCGCTCGGTACCACAGGTTTCGGATTCGAGTCCCGGCGGTGCCATGGATGTTCGAAGTGTTTCGGAATCTACTTTAAACCGTAGGTCCCGGTCTAATAGGATCGTTGCGGGGGCATTGTGACTCCGCTTCCGTGGCTTATCTTCAAGTGACACGCGCCCCCTGGGTAATGCAAAGTGAGTAACGTCTGTGCAGCGCTTGCCTTAAGGCATCAAGACCAAGCTGTCTAAGTGTTTGCCAGCTGCAGTAGAAAGAAAAAAAGTAGTTAGCAAGAGTATGTCACGGTCGTATCGTTACACACAATTGTAATTGCAGTAATTGAACCAGCGAATTTAGCAAGCGTATGCTCGATCAGAGCGCGTACTCGGCGACTGGTCTAGAAATTATTGATAATGGCAGAAAAATGAAAACGCCTTTGGCCCTTGGTACTTACTGGAGTAAACAGTATGGCCCGAAGGTTGGAAAGTTTGGAGACCCCTGATCTAAGTGATCGTAAATGAATCTCAAACAAACGCCTGGAATCCCCGTTCTGAGAGTCAAATGTAATTTTAGATTCAGGAAGTTGGAAGATTTCATTCCATCTAATTGGAGGCCGGCGAGATGTCTGTTTCTGATTATTAAAACATTTCTGTCGGATTTAAATAGATACGTAAGACCACTCATCTGAGAAAAAGGTTGCATTTTTTTTATGGATGTTCATCCAACCATAACAAACCTAAATCAATCAGCTGAAATCTCTTCCATTCTTCCTATTTTTCGTTTGTACATTTAAAAGGGCAGAAGTTCTGGTGTACAAGAGATTTATTTAATTCTTATTTTTTTTAAGCCATTAAAGCGATCTGCTTTTCATAGATTCAATATCTTCCGGTCACTCAAATAATGCGCGTTCTCTGATTTGGATGTCTTTTCAAGTCCCCCCCATACCGCGTGGATTGCTATTATTAAATGCTTTGCAATCATTTTACCACTGCTTTGTTTCTAAAGTGCTTTATAAAAATGTTTTATTTATTTTTAAACGTGTTCTAATTTCTACCATTTCCAATCCTTTCTTAGATGACTCAGCCTTAAACAAGTAATATAAAAATTTTTTTTTTAAATCTATTCCTACTTCCTACGCAACAAATACATTTCTTCTTGATGCGTATAGTCACCTTATAGTTGCGGAGCAATGCATGAATACCTATTAATAATAATTTATGAAGAATAATATTTTATGTATCATATATATATATATATATATATATATATATATATGATACATAAAATATTTTTCTTCATAAATTATTATCCGAATCCACTTTAAACCGTAGGTCCCGGTCTAACAGGATCGTAGAGCATTGCAGAGATATTGTTACTCCGCATCCGTAGCTTATTTTCAAGTGACACGAGCCCACTGGGTAATGCAAAGTAAGTAACGTCTGTGCAGCGCTTGCCTTAAGGCATCCAAGACCAAGCTGTCTAAGTGTGTGCCAGCTGCATTAGAATGAAAATAAAGAATAATATTTTATGTATCATATATTGTATATATACACATACATACATATATATACACATACATACATACAAACATATATATATATATACATACATACATATATATATACACATACACACATACGTATATATATATACATACATACATACACTCAAGAGCGAAAACATTATGACCACCTGTCAATAACGAGTTGGCCCACCTTTGGCGCGCAATACAGCTTCAACCCGCCTTGGCATGGATTAATACCACCACTTAATACCAGTTAAATACCACTTCCCCCTGATCACGTGCCTTCCACGTCATCCAGGCGACTTCATTGCAAAATGTAGGGGTGGTCATAATGTTTTGGCTCTTGAGTGTATATATATATATAATTCATAAAATATTATTAACGTATATATATATATATATACACACACAGTCCAGTCACATTAATGTGACCACCGCCTACTTTCGACGTCAACGGGAAATAACCCACCACAAAGGCAGGTGGCAGCACAGTGCAGTGGAGTATATAGAAATAATTTCACTTAATACCACTTAAATACCGTGGATGGTCATTATTAAATGCTTCGCAATCATTTTTGTTCGAAGGTTTTGATCCCCACTGCTTTGTTTCTAAATTGCTTTATAAAAATGTTTTATTTATTTTTAAACGTGTTCTAATTTCTACCATTTCCAATTCTTTTTCATTGATGACTCATCATTAAAACATATATTGCAAATAGCATTGTTTAATACATTTAAACAAGTAATATACAAAAAAAAAAAAAAAAAAAATTAAGTCAATTCCAATTTTTTTCCCACTCTATTGTAAAAAAAGTCTTTTACAAGAAAAAGTTGAAATTTTCCGCTTACATTTGGCTCCATCTATTATTAGATACATGCAACTGAAATCTAAAAAAAACCCTGAAATTAATGAGTTAAATTTAATGAATGAAATAATATTTGAAAAAAAAACTGTATTCACATCCAGTGTCATCCACTGCAAGTTTCAAAAAAAATGTATTTGAACTTGAGTAGATGAATAAAAAGTATTTTATGAACAATTGATAATTTGAACAAAATATATATATGGAGAGTGTGAACCAATAGTAGGAATTGAAATAAATAAATAAATAATAATAACATAAAAGCATAATAATAACATAAACAAAGCATATTAATAACATAATAGCACAATTTTTTAAATTGTGCTATTATGTTATTATTATACTTTGTTTAAGTGCTTTATCAAAATATTATATTTATTTTTGAACCTGTTCTAATTTCTACCATCTCCAGTTCTTTCTTAGATTACTCATCATTAAACAAGTAACATAAAAAATAAAAAAAAAAATTTAAGTCAATTCCTACTTAGGTTAAACAAAAAAAAAATTTTATTTTAGTTAGAGAAATTTTTTTCTCCCCTATAAAAACTAAAATGAATGAATTAAATTTAATGAGTGAATTAATATTTGAAAAAAAACTGCATTCACATCCAGTGTCATCCACTACAAGTTCCAAAAAAATGTATCTGAACTCGAGTGGTGGAATAAAGTTGAAATTTTCGTCTTAAGTCTGGCGCCATCTATTGGTAGATACATGCAAATTAAATCTAAAAAAAAAAAAACTAAAAATGAATGAATTAAATTTAAAGAATGAATGAATATTTGAAGAAACTGTATCAACATCAAGTGCCCTCCACTACAAGTATAAAAAAAAAAAAAAGGATTTGAACTCGAGTGGATGAATCAAAAGTATTTTATGCACGATTGAAAATTGGAACAAGATATATATACGGAGATTGTGAATTAATATTAGCAATTGAAAAATATGTTACAAATAGTATTGTTTAATTCATTTAAAAATTTTAAACTGTGCTAATTTGTTCCCTTACATTTATTTACGGTATCTTAAATATCTCGTGCAACAACGATGCTCGATTTTTTGCAATTATTTTTTCAAAGTTGAAAGAAATATTTTTGAAAAATCTAATAAGTATTTGATAAAATAATTACAGATACCCAATGTTACTATTACGATTTATATTAATCCTCGTAACTAAGTAGGCTTAAAAATATATTTATAAAAGTAAAAAAAACCCCTCGGAAATTAGGCTGGGTTTTTTTTTAAAGTACATTTAGTTGAAGATAGCAGCATCCTATATTATAAACGTTTAAGGCTGAACTTTTATGAAATTTTGCGTATTTTATGAGATGTTCTTATATTTTGCTAATTATTTCATTTCCTATTTATTGACAAGAATATATATATATATATATATATATATATATATCTAATATATAAAATTCTCGTGTCACAGTGTTTGTTGCCAAACTCCTCCGAAACGGCTTGACCGATTCTTATGAAAATTTTTGTGCATATTTGGTAGGTCTGCGAATCGGTCGTAATCTATTTTTAAACCCCTAAGTGATAAGGATGGCCCACCCCTAAATATTTTTAAAATTTCTTTGGCAAACCAATGTAGTGGCAACAATGTATTGTTAATGTTTAGTTAACCAAAATTGGCAACTTTATTATTGTTCTAAGAAAAATAAAGATGGCTGAAATTCCCGTGTCACGATGTTTGTTCGCGATGAACTCCGAAACTAACCATCCGATTTTAACTTTTTTTTTTTTTTTAAATGTGTGTTTTGTTCCAACTTGAGAGATAGGATAGTTTTTATTAAGATTTTTCGTATTTAATTGCAAAATCGTTTAAAATCTACCATTGAGGAAGAAGGCGCCAATCTTGCAACCCTGAATTTCCGCCAATTTCTTTAGGGTTGCAATACTGCAATTAGAGGAATTCGTAGCTTCATTTTTCGAACAATATAATGACTATTTTATTGCTATTTCGATAATTAATTGCAGAATTCTTATTTGCACTAATTTCATCGTTGGAGTAAAAAGTTTGTTTCCACCACAGACGAAAGATATACCACAATAAAAAAGAATGGCGCCGTGTCTCGATGCCTGTACTACATAACCGTAAAATTCTCATGTTCTGAATATTATTATGTACTACTTTAAATTTTGTGAAAATTATATTGTATGAAATTTATATTATTTCTATGAGAAATAAATCAAATGTATGTAAATATTGCCTGATTTGATTATCAATATTTTTTTTATTTTCTAAGTTTGAATTTGAATTGGAATAAAATATATTGAATGAAAAGTTGTGAATCAAAACATTGAACTTTTCTATGCTTAAAGTTTGTCAACATGTGTTGTATTTGATTCAGAATTCTAAAATGAAATGTGATCTAACAAGATAATATAATATAGACAATATAATTTTAAAGAAAGATGATGAATTTTAAGGATTTTTTTGAAAAGTGTGAAAATGAAGTAAACTCTGCAATTATTTGATATAATGATAACATTAAAATTTTATAAAAGGTATTATAATAGTTGCAAGTTGAAAATCAAGGACATTTTATTTTAAAAACTTTTGTTATTTGAAAAACAAAGAATTTGAGTTATAAATTTGAGTGATTTAAATATTGTCGAAGAAAAATTGATAAATGGTACTTTAAGTTGGAAGTTATTTAAAGAAAACAAAACAAATAAATAAGTGTTTATATTAATAAAGGAGAATTTAAAAGCTCAATAACATTTTTATGTATGTACATTTGTTTTTATTTATATTTAAAAGTTGGTTTTAATTATTTCTTATTTGAATTTTTATGCATTTTGTATTCATTCAAAACATCACAATAAAAATATTTCTGTTCTAAATGCTTTGAAACTTCATGTAAAAAGTTTTCTTTAAATGTATGAAAGGAATAGAACATGGAAATTAACCTAAATTCATAAATTATTTTTATTTTTAGTTTTTAAACTAAGAATTTTTGTAAATTTGTAAAAAAGTTTGTGTCGACAAACTTTAAGCATACAAAAAATGTATAAATAATTGAGATATAAATTTGAAAACAGTATATTACCAACATAAGGATATTCCCAGCATAAAAATACTTGCAAAGGAAAAAACTATTCATATTTTATTTATTTTTGAATTATAAAATTTTGCAACAATATATCACATTTTTGCAATGTTTATCCATATTTTTAAAGAACAAATTGTACAAAGAATAGTTAAAGTTGGTATTTTTATGTGAAATTCAAAGGTTTTGAATATATTTAATCAAAACACTTGCAAAAAGGCTAAATATTTTAAATTCAGGTCATTTCATATTAAAAGCCTTTGCAAATAGCAGGAAGCTGTAAAAAAAAAGTTTGTCGAGCAAATTTTAACTTTTTCAAAACAAAGCTCAGAAAATATTTACAGTTTTAAGGAAAAACAAAACTATATTTTTAATAAATAAGACTATGAACTTGATAATTCAATGGCATTTTAATATATTTACAACATTTTTAAAAGTAATATATCTAATTAAAAGTTGTTTGTATTTATGTTTTTCATAAATATTTACAGGGAATAGACCTCTGAAATGATTATAGCTACATAAATATTTTTAATTTCAATTGTTAAACTTGGAATTACATGCAAATTTTGGAAGAATTTTGTGTCGACAGCATTTAAACTAGCACAAAATAATAAATAATAAAGATATAAATTTACCAGAGGTCTATTCACTGTAAAATGTTAGTACAAACAAATACAAACTTAGAAATTTAAAAAATATTGATTTGATTTCAGGTTTTGTAACAGTATCAATTTTTGGCCATTTTTACCCTTAATTTAGCTTATAAAAATTTAAAAAAATAATAATGAAATTTTATATAATATATATATATATGCCTGAATGGCCGAGTGGCTAGCGCTCGGTACCACAGGTTTCGGGTTCGAATCCCGGCGGTGCCATGGATGTCTGTAGTGGTTCGGAATCCACTTTTAAACCGTAGGTCCCTGTCTAATAGGACCGTAGAGTGTTGCGGGGGCATTGTTACTCCGCGTCCGTATCTTCAAGTTACACGCGCCCCCTGGATAGTGCAAAGTGAGTAACGTCTGTGCAGCGCTTGCCTTAAAGGCATCCAAGACCAAGCTGTCTAAGTGTTTGCCAGTTGCATTGGAACGAAAAATACCGGGTGATCAAAAAGTCAGGACGAACTTTAAAAATGAATAATTCGAAAACGAATCAAGATACAAAGATATGGTTTGCACCAAACGGATGGAAAAGAAACTGGGTTTTGTGTGGCAACAAAAAAATAGTTCTGTTGGCGACCAACAGATGGCGCTGTCGGATTTCTGGTGTAAGATTATGTAAAGCAACAAGTGATATGAAAAGGAGCAACTGCAGCAGGTAATGGTAGTCGTAGCTTGTATGCATCGAAATGCTGTCCATAGTTGAGAAAGCCCTCTTAGTTAGACTTTATTATAAGAATTCGGAAAGTGCCATTGCGGCATTGCGAGCATATCGCTACACATGAAATATATGCGAGATAGCAAAGGACCAATAACGTCTTCTGCATTGAAGAAAATGATGAAGAAATTTGAAGCTACAGGTTCTTTGGCGCCACGTCAAAGAAGTGGACATCCCTCAACAGTCGCTGCTGTTGCCACGACAGTGGAGCAAACGGTGCAATACATGTCGGCGGTTGCTGCACATGGGGAGTGCAGTGCTCTAAAAGTTTCGAGGCAGAAAGGAGTGTCGTACGGCAGTGTCTGGAAAGCATTGCGAATAACTCTGAAACGGTATTCCTACAAGTTGCAACATAAAAAAGCAAGAACTGAAACCTCCTGACTTCGACTCTCGCCGAGGTTTTGTCGAATTTGGTATTCAATAAGATGGAAGAGCAGCACGATTGGCTTCACATTGTGCTTTTTGGACAGATGAAGCGCATTTCTGGCGCTGTTAACACGCACAACTGTCGAGTGTGGACAGCAGAAAATCCACATGCATTTGTTGAGGTACACTTGCAACAGCCTAAAGTGAATGTCTGGTGTGACTTCACTGCTGATTTCATAATTGGTCCATTTTTTTTTCGAGGAAGTAACACAGACGGGTTTTAAAACAGTTTCTGTCACTGGTCAGCGATATGTAGCACTGTTACAGAACAACATTATACCTGAACTGCAAGCGCGACAGGCATTCCAAACAGTCACCTTTATGCAACATGGAGCACCACCTCATATTGCTCTGCCTGTGCAACGTCTGCTAAGCTCAACATTTGGGGATGAACGCATTATCAGTCGCTACTTTAATTACGCATGGCCTCAAGATCGCCCGATCTGACACCCTGTGACTTTTGGCTGTGGGGATTCTTGAAGTCAACAGACCGAGTGTACCGCGACCAACCGGCATCACTAGCAGCACCGAAAGATGCCATCCGCCAAAATGTGTCTGCCATAACGCAACAAATGCTACTAAATGCTGTGAACGGTGTGGTGACTCGTCTCACAGCTGTGAATGCTGTGAAGCTGTGAATGCACAGTGTGAAGCACAGCTTCTGAATGATAGACAGCACATTGAACATTTACTGTAGTACTCATTAACTGTAATTAAGCTGACTTGTAAGTTGTGAACATTTTTTCATTTGTAAATCATCTTTTGGTGCAATAAAACACTATAGCGCCATCTGTTAGTCGCCAACATAACTATTTTTTTCGTTGCCACACAAAACCCGGTTTGTTTTAAATCCGTTTGGTGCAAACCGTATCTTTGTATCTTGATTCGTTTTTTCGAATTATTCATTTTTAAAAAGTTCGTCCTGACTTTTTTTGATCACCCGGTATATATATATACACTGAAGTGACAAAAGTCATGGGATACCTCTTAATATCGTGTCGGTCCTCCTTTCGCCCGGCGAAGTGCAGCAACTCGACGTGGCATGGACTCAACAAGTCGTTGGAAGTCTTCTGCAGGAATTTTGAGCCATGCTGTCTCGATAGACGTCCATAATTGTGAAAGCGTTGATGGTGCAAGAAAGCCAAATTTCTCCGCACAGTTCTAACAGACAAGTCCCTTGTACGTCCCACATTGATTTCTGCGGTTATTTGACGCAGTGTTGTTTTCTGTTAGAATTTACGACTCTTTGCAGACGTCGCCGGTCTCGGTCGTTAAGTGCAGGCGGTCGACCACTGCGCTGTCCATGGTGGATGTTATGCCTGAAATTTCACACTCTCGGCACACTCTTGACACAGTGGATCTGGGAATGTTGAATTCCCTAACGATTTCCGAAATGGCATGACCCATGCGTCTAGCTCCAACTAACATTCCGCGTTCAAAGTCTGTTAATTCCCGTCGTGCGGTCATCATCACGTCAAAACCTCTTCACAAGAATAACTTGAACAGAAATGAAAGCTCTGCGAAAGCACTGCGCATTTATACCTGCTCTACGCGATGCTACTGCCATCTGAAAATTTGCCTATTGCTATCCCATGACTTTTTTTGTCACTTCAGTGTATATATATATATATATATATATATATATATATAATTCACACTTTTTTTTTTCGACGAGATATTTTTCAAAGTTTAAAAGCTAAAGGCATGGTATCTCACGTAATATTAATAATTTCCAGCAATTTTTAACATCACCAGATTTGCTCAATAACTAACTTACTTAAAATAACAATTATTTAAAATTCAGAAACGTGATTTTCGGAAGAGTAAAATATGTTGCATGATTTTCACTTTTACAAACATGTCCAAATAATGTCAACCCGTAAGAATTTCGAGAAGGCCAAGTTATCCCAATGGGGACTAATGCTAATTAATTACTTTTTTTTTCATTTTGAAGTTAATTTTAAAACCTAGGGTAGAGGGTACCTAGGATCTCTAAAATATGAAGCTCAATACAACCGTCTCTCCTACTTATGAAGCGGCCTGATGGCCGATTGGCTAGCGTTCTGGCCTGTGGTGCCAGACGGTTCAGGTTTGAATACTGGCTGTGGAATGAATGATTGTGAGGGTTCGAAATATACTTTAAACTGTAGATCCCAGTCCAATTAGGCTAAAGTGACCGTACAGCGACAAAACTCAAACCAAACCTACTTATCAAGGATGGAGAGTCGACCCAAATATTTCAGTCTAACTTTGCATAACGACACCTAATTCTTTATCGTAATTTTATGTATTGTGATCTATACTGATGCGCAATTGTTAAATGATTTTACATGATAACAAATTGCTAAATGATTTTCATTAAACTCATATATTTTTTTTTCCTAATGCAGCTCTCAAACACTCAGCACGGGTAACTTGAGGATAAGCCACGGAAGCGGAGTAACAATGTCCCCGCAACGCTCTGTTAGACCGGAACCTACGGTTTAAAGTGGATTCCGAACCACTACAAACATCCATGGCATTACCGGGACTCGAACCCGAAACCTGTGGCACCAAGCACCAGAGCGCTAGCCACACGACCATACAGGCACTTCATTAAACTCATATGCTGTAAGAGTTTTGCATTAACAATGTATTTTTAAAACCTTAAAGGTGAAATACATAAATTTCCGTACTAAAAGAATATATGCTATATAAAAAAAGTACTAATTGAACAGGTACCGAAGTATTACAAAAAAAAAAAAAAAAATCTCAAGACAAGCAAAAGGAAATTGTACATTCTAATCCCATAGATGTAGGGCCTGAATGGCCAACTGGCTAGTGCTCGCGCTCTCGGTACCACAGGTTTTGAGTTCGAGTCCCGGTGGTGCCATGGCTGTTTGTAGTGGTTCGAAATCCACTTTAAACCGTAGGTCGTAGGTAAGCTCTGTTCAAAGTGGGTGCCGCGCAGAGCTCACAATACAACAACGAATGAATGATTCTAAGCAGTGTTTGGAGCTGTTTAATCGTAATAAACCCGAATTTTTGCGTCTATATGTGACAATGGATGAAATATGGCTCCATCCTTTCACACCGGAGTCCAATCGGCAGTCAGCCGAGTGGCATGCACGTGATGAACACTAAAAATGCTGTAATCCGCATACTAATAGTGCAACAGCTGTAAAATCTATACACGTGTCTTTTGAAGGTGAGGACTAACTAAAAATCATATGGATTTAATACTAGTAGCGCCATCTATGTGTCAGCCTATGAACCTTTCAACTCGCCTGTTATGCTTGCAGAAGTATTAAAGGCTTTCGTTTCTTTGTACAGGCGTGTTCCTCTGTTTCATGACTGGCTTGGGAGTCACAGCAGGAGCCCACAGACTGTGGACCCACAGATCCTACAAGGCAAAAAACTTCCACTGAGGATATTCCTAGCTTTTTGCAATTGTATGGCACTACAGGTATGTAATTCGCTTTAATCTTCTTATTTCATAATTTTGAACTTCATCATGCAATTGTGTTATCTCTATATGCTAGAGATTAGTTGTGTCAGGATGTAATACCAATCTTTCTTTCCATTTATATTAGTTTATTTACAATACTTTACACGTACAATAATTTGATACACTTGGCACCCTTTATACTCAATAACACATAACATACGGTCCCTGACAGTGTTTCTGGCTCGGACGCTCCTAGCGCTCTTCTCGTGTTCTGAAGATCTAACCGCATGTCCTTACCACACTGGACCACACAGTTAAAGTCCCAGTTACTGGTCACAGTAGCTCCGTCTCGCGACTATATAATAATAATTAAACCTTACAATTAGAATTACCAGCTATGAGTACAACCTCAAGTACATTTCTAACATTAATAACCCTCAATAAAAGGAAGTGAAATCTAACTTCCTTTTTTTTTTTAGCAGATCGATTTATACTTGGTTTTTTCTACTTACAAGATGACTCACGGGATAAACTTTGTGAGGAATGCAACTTGCTGAAACCTACATTTCCCTTTTAAAATCCTTTTCTATGCCTTTTTAGTTTAATGTATTAAGCACACATTAAAATCCCCAAATCTCTATATTCACCCTTTTATTAATAATTTTGTAATAAATGGAAACACTTATTTGTAATTATATATACATATATATCTTCGTATTGCAAGCATGAAATTTCAGCTTCTACACTAAGGGACGTGCTCTGTGCGAAATTCCGCGCATAATCTTCTCAGCACATTTTCCAACGGCCATACCATGCTGAATATACCGGTTCTCGTTAGATCACCGAAGTCAAGCATCATCGGGCGCGGTCAGTACTTGGGTGGGTGACCACCTGGGAACACCGCATGCCCGTTCGCATTCACACATTTGGCCGAGTGTCTAGCGCTCGATGCCACAGGTTTCGGGTTCGAATCCCAGCAGCGGTGCCATGGATGTTTGTAGTGGTTCGGAATCCACTTTAAGCCGTAGGTCCCGGTCTCCTATGACTGTAAGAGCGTCACGGAGCCAAAGTCAGACTTCTACCTACGGATGCTCCATCACAACAGAAGCTGCTTCCTTCCCCTTCAATCATGAGTGCGTATGGGCTCGTGGGCTTGGCCAGCCAAGTGGGATAAGAAACAAACAACAAACACGTTTATCTGGGTGGTTCAAACAAACGTTCCTAAACATTTTTTCTGCAATTCTTTTTCACTGTAGGCCTAACACATCGGTGCCATTACAGCACCATATTCTCTAATATCTTCGTTAAATTTCTAATCATTTTGTGCGGTTTATTTCCTGTTTTGGATTCGTTTTACAATTCAATGTGTACCGCAGAGTAGGACGAAATATTGCAATGATATTCGACGATACAGACTGCTTTCCTCTAAGAAAGCTATAGGACTAAAAATAGGACGTCTTTAATAAATGAAAGCACATAAGACTGGTTGAGCATGGGACATTATATATAGCACATGAACTGAACTGTATGTATGCAATACAGTTCATGTGCTATAGATAATGCCCCATGCTCAACTAGCATTATGTGCTTCCATTTGTAAAAGTTCCTCATTTATTCCTTTATTAGATTATAGTGCATCTAATAAAGGAATAAATGATTTAATCCTATATTTATCTCTTATCAATAGGTGTGTTTCAATCTACACCAATCTGTACTTTATTTATGCAAGAACAAACCAGAGCTCAGTAGCATAAGGCACGTCAATATTTGTCATAGTTATCAGTGAGCGCATGAACTCTACTTTGGTGCAGTCTAGTCTATACAAACGAACAGACCCAATGAGCCGAACGCGTTGATCCTAACCAAAACATTTTTATGTTTGCTTATGAATCAAATGTGTTGTATTTCTAATTATTTTCGATTTAGTGTTTTAGTGTTTATTGTTTTTAGAATAGTGTCATTCTAATTTTGCTAACAATTTGAATGTAGGTCTTGATCTTGAGGCCCTAAGCTGAAGCCTAGTTAGCCTATAGGACAATCCGGCCTGGGTATAATGATGATTAGTTTTGGACATTTAAGAGTGTCACATTGCTTTCATCCACTGACCGCGTTTGTTATTGACCCATATATTAACTATATACCCACTGACGGCATTTGTTAAAAAGCTCATAGGCACGTCCACTTTTAAATCATACGGTGTAATAATGATTAGCTTTGGACATTTATTAGTGTTACATTCAGAGTTGGATTTTCCTATAGGCTAACTAGGCTTCAGCCTAGGGCCTCAAGATCAGAGGGTTCTACATTCAAATTGTTAGCAAAATTAGAATGACGCTATTCTAAAAATACTGAATCGAAAATAAGGAGAAATTCTACACATATGACTCATAAACAAACATAAAAATGTATTGGTTAGGATCAACGCGTTCGGCTCATTGGGTCTGTTCATTTGTATAGACTAGATTGCGCCAAAGTATAGTTCATACGTTCATGGCTGTTCACTGATTGCTATGGCAAATGTTGACGCGCCTTATGCTACTAAGCTCTGGTTTGTTCTTGCATAAATAAAAGTGCAGATTGGAACAGACAAACGAACAGACGTATGTGTTATGTTTGATTAGTTATTGTTACAAGTACTCTATAGGGTGCCGAGAATAAATGTCCAAATAAATGTTCTCGACTTTTTTTTTTTTTTTTTTGTACCACATTTTTTTATAAAGATTAGTACCTATCACAATATGTTTCATTTAACGTATTGACATACATCACAGTAACGATGTATTTTATTATCTCTCATGTGATTTACAAACATAAAAATGGGCGGTGAAAAGGGCTTCATATGTGGAATAGCCTCAGGGCCTCTTTTCATCTAAATCCGGCCCTGAGTACATGCTCGTTAGCATCGAAAGAATGATTGGCGAACTGTTCCATAGATGGCGCAACGCTCCTAAACTGAGTCAATTGGAGTCTCTCTAAATCGAAACACGGATACAAACACAGAGTATGAATATAATAGAGTGCGCATGGGTGTAGCCAGTCAGAGGACTTGAAACTCGTCACGTGACGGGGTATTCTCAACGCGTCACTCCCGGCCCTACATTCCTATCTGGTCCGGAATTAGATGAAAAGAGACCCTAGGCTATTCATTTTACGGGGCCCTTTTCACCGCCCATTGTTTAAGTTTGTAAATTACACGAGAGATAATAATAAAAGTACATTCATTACTGTGATGTATATCAATATGTTAAATGAAACATGTTGTGATGGGTGCTAGAACACTTATTTGGACATTTATTCTCAGCACCCTATAGAGTACTTGTAACAATAAATAATGAAACATAGCACACAACATTTGCAAAGAAACAAAATTCAAATAATATTAGTCTTATGAATAGAATTTCTAGCACACGAACTGAACTGTATGTATGCATGCATACAGTTCAGTTCATGTGCTATAGATAATGCCCCATGTTCAACCAGCATTATGTGCTTTCATTTGTTAAAAAGTTCATAGGCACGTCCACGTTTAAATCGTACAGTATAATAATGATTAGTTTTGGACATGGTTGCGCAGAAGATCCACCTCCCCGTGGTGCACCTGGTAACATTTTTATTGGCTAAAAGATCTGCAACTTGGCATTAGTGTTAGATTCATGAACTCTGTTTCAGCATGCTTTTGTTGTATTTTTTGGTTGTTGTTGTATGTTGTATGTTTTTGCAGTAACTGTTCATAATCTGCCATTGAAATGGAAAAAAAAAGTTTTTGACATTTAGGAATTGCTTTGATCCACTCATATGTCTCTCTGTTCCAGAACGACCTGTACGAGTGGGCGAGGGACCACCGTGTGCACCACAAGTTCGCGGAGACCAATGCCGACCCGCACAACGTCAACCGGGGCTTCTTCTTCGCCCACATGGGCTGGCTGATGGCCAGGAAGCAGAGGGACGTCATCGAGAAGGGAAGACGGTGGACGTCAGCGACGTCTGGGCAGACCCCGTCGTCAGGTTCCAGCACAGGTACGTCAGCAGCTCTCCACGAAGCATTTGAAACTTTTCGTGTTTCAATTCCTTCTATTAGTTCACACTCACCCTATATATATACACTCGAGAGCCCAAACATTATGACCGCCTGTCCATAACGAGTTGGCCCACCTTTGGGCGCGCAACACAGCTTCAACCCGCCTTGGCATGGATTAATACCCCCACTTTATACCAGTTGAATACCACTTCCACCTGATCACGTCATCCAGGCTAGTTCATTGCAAAATGTAGGGGTGGTCATAATGTTTTTGAGTGTATATTCATCTATCTATATCTTTTCTTGCTAAAATTTATGTATCTACCAATAGATGGAGCCAGTTGTAAGAGGAAAATTTCGACTTGAAATGAAAACCTTCTTTTTCAATTCCTGCTACAGTTGTTCACAGTCTCCCCTATATACACAGTCCAGTCACAAAAATGTAAATAAGTGTCTAGCATTTACCATTTTGTAAAAGTAATAAAAAAAAAATTAAGTCAATTCCTACTTAGGTCACCAAAGAAAATTTTATTTTAGTTACTTTTTATTAAACAATTACAATTAGTTTAAATATTACAGATTATTTTATTTAATTACTTTAACACATAGGACAGAATACTACTATTAAGTGACAAAATAAAAAGCGAATTTCCTTGCAATTTTCCTCTCTATATAAGGTGTTGGATTATTAGTTTTGTTTGGTACTATTTATTCACTTTCTATTTATTTTCGTTTCGATACATTCTTTTGCCACTGACGGTATTTATTTCTAAATTTAAATCCTGCTTAACATCTGGTATAATAGAAATTTGTTTCTCCCATATAAAACTAAAATGAATTAATTTTATTCAATGAATGAATGAATATTTGAAACAACAGTTTCAACATCCAGTGTCCTCCACTACAAGTTCAAAAAAATGTATTTGAACTCGAGTGATGAGTAAAAAGTATTTCATGAACGATTGAAAATGTGAACAAGATATATAGGGAGAGTGTGAACTAATACACAGTCCAGTCACATTAATATGACCCCAGTCAAAAACCAGAATATACACTCTTGTATATTCTGGTTTTTTTAAGTGGAGTGTGGTATTAAGTGGAATTCTTTATATGCACTCCACCGCAATGTGCTGCCACCTGCCTTTGGGGGGATGGGTTATTTCACGTCCACGTCGACAGTAGGTGGTGGCCACATTAATGGGACTGAACTGTGTATGTTACAAAAAACCTGCATATCTTTGTAAATACATCATTATCCGTGCAGCTCTCCACGGAGCATTTAAACCTTTTCATTTTTTTCAATTCCTTCTATTAGTTCACACTCTCCCTATATGTATCTTCTTCTATCTATATCTATAACTACTCTTCTTCAAATTTCATGTATCTACCAATAGATGGAGCCAGATGTAAGATGAAAATTTCAACTTGAAATGAAACCTTTCTTTTTCAATTCCTTTTATTAGCTCACACTCTTTCCTATACATTTATATATCTTGTTTAAGTTTTCATAAAACACTTCTTATTCATCCACTCACATTCAAAATACATTTTTCTTTTGAACTTGTAGTGGATGACACTGGATGTGAATACAGTTTTTTTTCCAAATATTAGAGAGTTTTGCATACCGTATTTTTTCCGTTTGCTTTTTTTCTCCCTAGCGCGCATGCTCAGAGGAAATTGCGCATGCGTATCTGTAATAATGTTTCCTATGAGCATGCGCGTTAGGGAGAAAAAAGCTGATGGGCGTCCTAAATACGGTATGCAAAAAACTCTCTATTAATTCATTCATTCAATTGAATTCATTCATTTCATTTTTTTTTTTTTAGATTTAAGTTGCCTATCTTTACCAATAGATGACGCCCGATAAACTTAAAAATGAATGAAAATTATTTATAAAGAACTTTCTGCAATAGGGTGGAAAGAAAGTAGGAATTGAATTTAAAAAAAAAAAAAAAAAAATTATATTACTTGTTATTCATCCATTCGAGTTCAAGTAGTGGATGACATTGGATGTGAATACAGTTATTTCAAATATTAATTCATCCACTAAATTTAATTAATTCATTTTAGTTTTATATGGGAGAAAAAAACTTCTTTTGTTGACCTAATTGACTTTAAAAAAAAAGTTTTTTTATATATTACTTGTTTTGAAATGACTTTAGATGACTTCCGATGACTACAACAAGCAGCAAATAAAATGTTTTCCGCATCAGTATCTATTTTAACTGATTCATTTGGGTAAAAACCTGTTATCATTTCATGTTGCTCTTTGAAAAGAAGCCGCCTCAATGGCAATTTGATTCTTCCTCTTTCGAATTTCTTTCTGACAGTTCACCAGTTTGAAGACGACGAATTTCTGCCCATGAACTTAACAGCGTTCACTGTCATTAGGATGAGTTTGTTTATCTCTTATGTGTTGCAGAGAGTAGGCAACTGTTAGAATAATAATGACATTAAAAAGATTTCATCATCATTATTCTTTTCTCCCGTTAGCATAATAGATACAAAATTTGATGGCACGATCTTAAGTTTGTTTCTTTATTCACAACGGTGAGTGTTGCGTTACAAAAGTAGTATGCATTTTTTTTTTCAATTCCTTCTATTAGCTCACGCACTCCCTTATATATATCTTGGTCACATTTTCAAACGTTCATGAAATACTTTTTATTCCTCCACTCGAGTCCAAATACATTTTTTTTAACTCGTAGTGGATGACACTGTATGTGAATACAGTTTTCAGATATTAATTCAGTCATTCAATTTAATTCATTCATTTTAGTTTTTTTTTTTAGATTTAAGTTGCATGTATGTAATAATAGATGGCGACAGATAAACTTAAAAAAAATGAATGAAAATTATATTACTTGTTTTCTTTTACAAATCACGCTTCATGGTACTAATTTATAATTAGGCTTCAATGATTCATCGCCAATGTATGACATTCAACGATTGACAGTTTTAGTCGGGGTTACATATAGTCCATTTTATAAAATACACGCATGAATTTTTATATTATAAAGATATTAAATTTACTTACAATAAATTAATATTTTATATTCTGATTGATAACATAATTATTTTAAATCCTCGCTAAGAAAGTTGTAGTTGTTCATTGAGCAATACATGGCTTT
>BPLR01014063.1:0-16897 GCA_021605095.1 Caerostris extrusa
AAATAGACACTAAATATGTAAAATGACTACATAATTAACGAATATAATAAAGAACACAACAAACAATTTCCGTAGCAACGAATGGAATGTCGAGAAACTTAAACATGCATTTATTTTACATAGGGATCACCAAAGATACCCTTTAAAAATAGAAAATGTGTTCAGGGAAGGAAAATCCTGCCCTGGGTTAAATTTATTTATTTTTTGTTATTTAAGAGTTACATTTTATAGTGGTAAGTAAAACATTCTAAAATTCGAAATTTAAAATAATATTTTCAAATCAAAATGGTTAAAGGTTTAAATGACTTTATTTAATTTAAAAGTAAGAAAATTTAAAAAATATATCACAAAACGGAATATACATCAGATATGTCACTGAAAGTACAGTACATAATAATAACTCATAGTTTAAAATCAGAAAATTTAAAAATGCATCACAAAACGGAATAACCATTTAACAGGTTTTAAAACTAAATTTGAACAAAATCAATATGCATAACTGAATATATGCATGCTATCTAAATCAAGACGTTTAAGGGTTTAAATCACTTAATTCATTTAAATTAAAATCAGAAAATTAAAAGAAATACGTAAATCACAAAACGAAATATACATTCGCGAAGAGTTAAAAAACTAAATTTGAACATAATCTACAGTCTTATCCGAAAACGCTAAACGCCCTCGGGCGACACTGCACAATTTGCAATTGACCTAGACGAACTGGCTCAGTGTTCAGAGTAGAGTCCTTGTTTAAGGAGAATCTGATCTGTCCCTTTAGTCATCATTTCTAGCAGCATTTACTCTACTCCGTAGTATACTCCTAATTGTTTTTATGTATATTTTTTCTATAACGGGTTTTTTATCTTGTTTCTTTTTTTTTTTCATTTTTTATTCATAACTTGTAATTATTTCACTATTGGGCAATACCTTTATCACTCATTACTGTTTATAATCATCAATGCTTTATTCCATACCATGAACTTTAATCTATAATCCTGGAGTAATAGGTCATTATAGACCAAGGAACTCCGTAAACACAAGGACGACGACGACAGTCTTATCCTTTAATAAACATAATTGAGTCTATGTGTCACCCTACAAGTTAGAATCTTTTCGTAACATGTTGTATGATGTTGAGAATGTTTATCATGTTTATGACTTAGACCAGGGATTTGCAAACTACGACCCGCGGGCCAACTCCGACCCGCCGGAAGGTTCTATCCGGACCCGCGGATAAAATTTTAATTTGTCGGTCGGAGGCAAATTAAAAGAAATACATATTTATATATTATATATCCATCTCCTTTTCTACTTTGATTAAATATTATTTTCTTTTCATCCTTTTTTTTTTTCAAAGGACTAATGTTTTTTTTTTTTTTTACTTTCTCAATTTTTGTTCTACAAAACATAAATCGATGGAAATAGCAAGCACAGACAGATTTCAATCGGTAAAGTGTTAAAAGCAAAAGTTCTTTGTTACTTAACGCCACAAACATTATCTCTTTCTCGGAGAGTAGACATATGGGAATCCAATATAGGTGAATTAGACCTCACATGTGGCAGACTGCGCATTTTAAGCTCCAGCCAGCGACTTTTTCTTTTGCCACGAGTTCTAATATTATTGATTGCGTATGGAAAGATTGCGGACATATAGCATCTTTGTGAATAGTGGTAAAATTATTAAAAGTGTAGCGTAGCTAGTGCTTTTTGGGTTATTCGTAAAATATTTCAAAAATAAATTATATATATTATTCGTTAATAATATTATACATAGTATAGCACTATTAATATTTTTAAAATTTTAGAAAAATTATCTTGGCCCTCCAAACTTTTATTTATTTATTTTTTTTTTTTTTTGGCCCGCGACCCAAAAAGTTAGCCCATCCTTGACTTAGACACTTTAGAAACGTACTTGCTACCTTCTTATGAAAACTAAAACGTTTAGTACATGAAACACATAACAACTTATTATATTTCAACAGTTCTCATGTCAAGGACATCAGTATTTACTTTATAGTAAAAAAATTTATTATTATGCACAAGCAGCATTAAAAGGGTATTATATATTAAAAATAGTTGATATAAAATTCTTAAATTAATAATCACCCAATAAATGTGCTATGCATAAATGTCTAAATACGAATGTTTATATTAAGTAAATTTGAAATCCAAAAGAAGAAATATGTCTGATTATTACTTTTCTTTACAATGTAATCAAATAGCAACTAAATTTCATTTTTAAACATGTGCAGTATAATAAAGACTATCAATCTTTTTCTACTTATTAAAACTATTATTGAAATTAATTTCCTATTAGAGCACCATAATTGTTGAGATATTTTGGGATTCTTTCTAGCATAATTCCACCATTTTGTTAAAGTGTTTAAGTTAATTCTGATAATTATTTTAAATAAAAGAACTCTTACGTGTTATAAAGGGAACCATATTGCTCTCATATGAGTAATTTCTTTCACGACATATTCTGAAGCGGTTTCTATGACACAGATACCTAAATAAAATGCCGATCTCATCAGGAGATTGTTTCCATTACTGTTTGAGTCTAAATCATCTCTCCTAAATAATGTTAAATAAATTCGAAATCCAAAAGTAGAAGTATGTCCAATTATTAATTTTCTTTAGAATGTAATAGTAATAAATTTTATTTTTAAGCATTGGCCGAATAATAATGACTATCAATCTATCCATATATACTGAAATTATTATTGAAATTAGTGTTTTGTTAGAGCACCATAATTGTTGAGATATTTTGGGATTTTTCTGGTATTTTTTTTTTTTTTGTTCTAATGCAGCTGGCAAACACTTAGACAGTTGTCTTCGATTCATTAAGGGAAGCTCTGCACTGACGTTACTCATTTAGCACTACCCTGGAGGTGCGTATAGCTTGAAGATAAGCTACAGACGCGGAGTAACAATGCCCCTCGTAACACTCTACGATCATGTTAGACCGGGACCTATGGTTTAAAGTGGATTCCGAACCACTACAACTATACATGGCACCGTCGGGACTCGACCCCGAAACCTATGGTACTGAGCGCTAGCCACTCGGGCCTTTTTTGGTGTAATTCCATTAATTTGTTCAAGTGATCAAGTTAATTACGTTTGCATTAAAAATTCTTGTGTAAGTTATAAGACGAACCATATTGCTTCCCATATGTGTAATTTTTTTCGCAAGATCAAGATTTTTCATCAAGCGTTTCATACGACGCAGATATCTAAATAAAATGCTGATCTCATCAGAAAATTGTGCTTAAATTATTTTTACTACACTTCTCGAAAGTATGCAATATGCTCTGAAATGTTCGGCAAAGAATCAAAGTAAATACAACAACTGAAAGCATAGTGTCGGAAATAAAACACCAAAACATCGCATCTTGCAACTTGTACTCCAACTCATCATCTTACCCATCGATGTTCTTATCTGCTATGTAAATTATACGTAATTTAAAGCACGAATGCATAGACAATAACTTACTCGGGCCTTTTTGTGACCTAATTTATCACATACTTTAAATACAAACGGTAGCTTTAATTTTTTAAGTGCTGTTTACAGATGATTTAAAGTACAAATTAATTTGGCTGTAATTTGCAATATTTTCTCATATTCGCTAAGGCAATCATTTTAATCGCCTCTTAGGAAAACTTCCGATGGAGAATTGAACAGATGTATAAAAGCACATCAAAATCTTTTATTATTTCAGATGTAAAAATCTGATGACAAACATTTTAAAATTTGGTAGTTTAATTTAATAGTTTAAAGTCAAGTCGATTAAAAGTTTAAATCGTTTTGTTTATATATCTTAAAATAACGAAATTAAATACATACTTAACAAAGTGCAACTTACATTGCCAATAAATCAGACTAAATTATAGAGATTAGGAGGTACCTGGAATTAGATTAAGGAAAAAAATAAATTATGGAAATTACCAGTAAGTATCCACCAGGCATTCCTACGAGTGCTATATAGCAGACCGCGTTCGGCGAGAAAAAGAAAAATTTTACATAAACTTTACACGAGGAGTTTTGCAACCGTAGAGTGTTCGATTGTCTTAAAATTTCAACTGAGTTAGACATTGCTCCGTTAATTTCTGCTTTCAGTTGTAGAAAATAAAGGGATTGTATGTATAAACGTCTCCTTTCAATTCTAACATTTCAATAATCATATTCTTTTGTTCATAATTTTTCGAAAGCTAAAAGCTCTACTTTCATGAAAGCTTCGATTTTGGAGAATACGCAGAATTTATTTAACGCCATTACAGCTTCAACATCGAATTTAAAAACCTCCAAGAATAATTCAGTATTAGTCTTCATCACTCGTCTATACATTGCACAGGATAATTTCAGTTTCTACCATAAAAACAACCCTGAATTAAAACTGCATCCATATTAGGCATCAATCATTACTATACCAAATACAAATGCCGAAACAAAATGTGCCATTTAAAATTGTGGAAGAAAAGAGTGAAGTGAAGATGGGAGGTGAAACGTTCGATCTAACTTCTTATTTCTTTATTTAAAAAAATTGTGTGTGGAGAAAAAAAAAAATTGTTTAAGTAAACTTCACTAGAGATAAGTGGCAAAGATAGTGTGTTCTATCATTTTAAAATTACAAAATATTAATTGATTTTTTTAGTTCATTGCTTGTAGTTTTAGAAAA
Source organism: Caerostris extrusa (assembly GCA_021605095.1). NCBI lineage: Eukaryota > Metazoa > Arthropoda > Arachnida > Araneae > Araneidae > Caerostris > Caerostris extrusa. The sequence goes on from BPLR01014063.1 coordinate 4,677, forward strand.
TAAATGACATACTTGTGACAACGTGCCCTCTCAATTATAACATTTCAATAATCTTATTTACATTATATTCTAAATTTTTCGAAAGCCAATATTCTACTTTCGTGAAAGTTTCAAAATTGCAGATTCAGAGTTTAACACAATTACAGCTTCAACATCGAATTTAAAAGGCTCTAAGAATAATTCAGAATTAGTCTCCGTCATTCGTCTATACATCACACAGAAACAATTCAGTTTCTACCATAAAATAAGACTGAATCAAAACAGCACCCATATCAGGCCTTAATCTTTACTATACCAAATACAAATGCGAAAGCAAAATGTACCATTTAAAATTGTGGAAGAAAAGTGAAACCATGAGAAGTGAAGATTTCCCAACTTCTTATTGCTTTACTTAAAAATTTATTTGCTGCTTTCATTTTTCATCAGACAATTGAGCGAAATAATAATTATTCGATGCTGAATTCTATTAAAAACCGAATTGTTATAATTGGAGATGACTGAAAAGATTGATTTAATGCCGATTTTAAAAGTAGGGAATTTCGCTACATTTTGGATTTCTGTGATTTTGGAATATTTTTTGATAACAAACCTTTAAATGCTATAAATAATGTTTTTATCCTTTTTTTTTTTATCTTTTTATACTACGAGGTCATATCGTTTGTAAATGATGTGCTATTTTAGATTCATAGTCCTGATCTATGTAATTATTTTATTATTACAATATTAATTGCGGAAACAAATTTTAATTTCAAAATGTACTAAGCGTACTAGGCGTCCATCAAAATGCTCAAGACTCTTTGAATTGACCCATAATTTCGAAACAGCCCTTTATTGGCAGAAAGTTCAAAAATATTGCTCATTAATTTTAATGAGACAAATAAACTGCCGAAGCCCATCTGGCATATTTATTTTCAAAATGGACTGAAGAAGTAGATTTAATGTATCAAATTTAAGTATTTCACTTACTTATTAATAGTATTACAAAACTAACTTTTTTACAAAAATGTAAACTTACTATTTTATCTTATTAACTTATTGAAGTTTCTTATTATTTTCTCGTATAAAACTAGCTATGTACCACTGGTTCTCATTTTGATATAGGCGTCAGTATTTACTAAAGAATGTATTATATATTATGAATAATTAATATATAATTTCGGATTAAATATATCCAAGAGGTGAATTATACATAAATATATATGAAAGAATATTGATATTAGATAAATTCGAAATTCCAAATAAAAAATATGCCCAATCATTCCTTTTTCAATTTCTTCTATTAGCTCACACTCTCCCTATATATATCTCGTTCAAATTTTCAAGCGTTTATAAAATACTTTTTATTCATCCACTCAAATATACTCAAAATACATTTTATTCAAGTTCAAATACATTTTTTAAAACTTGTAGTGGATGACACTTAATGTTAATACAGTTTTTTTCAAACATTAATTCAGTAATTAAATTTAATTAATTAATTTTAGAGTTTTTTTCAGATTTAAGTTGCAAGTATCTAACAATAGTTGGCGCCAGATAAGCTTAAAAAATGAAGGAGAATCATTTATAAAGGATTTTCTGCAATATAGACAAAAAAAGTAGGAATTGACTTTAAAATTTTTTTTATATTACTTGTTTTTACAATGTAACGAAATGACAACAAAATTTATTTTTCACACGTGTAGAATAATAAAACAAATAATATAAAAAAAAAAAATTTCTGAGTCAATTCCTACTTTTTTTTTTACACTATATTGCAGAAAGTCCTTTATAAATAATTTTCATTCATTTTTTTTTGGTTTTATCTGCCGCCATCTATTGGTAGATATATGCAACTTAAATCTTAAAAAACTAAAATTAATTAATTAATTTTAATTAGTGAATTAACATTTGAAAAACTATATTGGCATCAAGTGTCATCCGCTACAAGTTCAAAAAAAATGTATTTGAATTTGAATGGATGATTACAAAGTATTTTATGAACGGTTGAAAATTGGAACAAGATACATATAAGGAGAGTGTGAGCTAATAGAAGGAATTGAACAATCAATTTTTCATTAATTATTATTATTATTATTATTAGAATTGTTATTCTGTTGATGCACAACATTTGGGAAGATACAGCATCCTTGGCTTAATTCATTCATATATATCATTTGGCACAGGTATTATTCTACTAATTTTTGAAGTATTAAGGAACAAGATAATTCTACGTTACATTTCAACGTTTCGTCTAGAAAATTTGTTGTGATGGTTAATAAAGCTTGTTCTGAAATTAAAGATATTAAATCAGAAGTCTCACTTGGATCTTTTTAGGTCCTGTTCTTTAGAATATCTTTATAAATAAGACGCCAAAATCTCCTGATGTCAAAAATACTCTCTATTCTGACGATACTGCACTCCTTTGCCGAAATAAACATTCTTATTATAACAATCATTTGCTGCAAAATGGCATCTGTTCTCTTGAAAACTTGCATACAAAATAAAAGATTGCTTTGAACCCTGAGAAAACTGAAGCTGTTCTCTCCTTGTCAAATCCCTCACTTATCGTATGCATAATAATAATCTAAGAAAAACTTTTAATTTTTCTGTTTCTTTGTATTATTTACCCGTTCATTTGTCAAAAGTCTAATCTCACTTTCACGAATTGTATACTTATCTCATACATTACATTCTTCCCACGATCACCTACGTATTTTAGGTTTGTAACACAGTAGCCAATCAAATTTAGAAATTGTTCAAAAACGTGAAAATAAAGTTCTTCGAATGACTACAAATCTCTTGATGTCAAAATTACTCTCTATGCTGACGATAGTATTCCTCTTGGCATTCCTTTGCCAAAATAATAATTCCAATTATATCACTCATTCACTGCAACATTACATCTCTCCTCTTCAAAACTAGCTTACAAAATTAAAGATTGTTTTGACACTGACAAAACTGTAGTTATTCTTTTTACGCGCAAGCGTAATATTACTTATTTTAACATCAAAATTTTTAATAGCACTGTCAACTGATCTTTGCTAATTAAATATTTAGATGTTACCCTTGTTAAATCCCACACTTATCGTAAGCATATTATTAATCTAAGAAAAATTTTCACTTTTCTGTTCGTATTTTTTGCTGTCATATTTGTCGAAATTCTAAGCTCTCTACAAAGAATTACATACTGATTTGCATATAACACAACGATCACATACGCATGTCCGGTTTGAGGTTCAGTAGGCAAATCAAATTGAGACATTATTGAAAGACTGGAAAATAAAGTTCTTCGAATGACTACAATTTCGTCTTGGTACTTCAGAAAGGAGGGTATTCGAAACTCTCTTGACCTTCCCAATATTAGACAATTCATACCTTTAAAAAGTTTATTTACTCTATCCCATTTACAGGTAATTCTGTCCTTAGATCTCTCTATTTTTATGATATTAAACCTCTATATTTATGACATTTGAAAAAAAAAAGAAAGCGTCCTAAAACTGTTCTCAACATCCTCAGTTAGTGTTCTCTCCCTAATCTTATCTTTCTGAAGTATCACAGAGCAAGATCCGCTTGTTGGCAGCTCAATAATCCTTTTCAATGTATTAATTATAATTTCCTCTTTTCCCTTTTGCATATATTCGTACTCTCCATCTTTTTTTTAAATTTTTATATCAATAATTATAAAAAAAGAAAAAAGAAAAATACTAAAAAATTAATCACAGCTTTTCAATGGGAATAGATCAAAGACAATGCTTTCAATAATTAAGGACAGTAGCGTGTAGCTGCTGACTAGGCACGATTTTCTTCATCCTTCAATTGGCCAGTGTTTGATCTGCTTTAAGTAACGAAGAGTCTGAAGAACGAAGAGAACGAAGGGTCTGAATGGCCGAGTGTCTAGCGCTCTGGCGGTCGGTGCCACAGGTTTTGGGTTCGAGTCCCGGTGGTGCCATGGATGTTTGTAGTGGTTCGAATCCACTTTAAGCCGTAGGTCCCGGTCTCCTATGGCCGTAAGAGCGTCACGGAACCAAAGTCAGATTTCTACCTGCGGGTGCTCCATCACAACAGAAGCTGTGTCCTTCCCCTTCGACCGTGAGCATATATGGGCTCGTGGGCTTGGCCTAGATGTCTGCCAAGTGGAATAAGAAACAACAACAAGGAGGAGAACCATGTTGTTTTCCATTTATTCTCAAATTTCTATGGCATACAGATTTATATGTTCACTGATTCCTTCACCAATCGATACTTTTCTTGCAGCCATGCTTCTAACTATTCTTCATCAATTAAAAAACTACTTACTAATTTTTTGAAGGAGTTTCATATTAAACGAATGAACTAAACGATTACATCCCTTACGCTGTAGGTATTAAAACAAAAACTTCATAAGACATTCAACATTACTTTAATTAACATAAGCCTCTTTTCAGAAGCTTTTAAAGAAAACGATGTAAACAAAGTCAAAAGAACACACATCGTAAAAATCATTAACTATATAAAACATAAAAATAAAACGTTAAAGTGGTGAAAAAAAAATCTTTCTAAAATTTGGTAGTTTAAATTAATAATTTTTAATTAAGGCTATAAAGTTTTAAATAACGGCAATAAATTAAAAATAAGAAAGATGTTGCAATATGTAATATACACATAATTTAAAATAAGTCTGAATAACAGGTATTGGAAAGTTGTTTGAATTCAATAATAAGAAAAAGAAATGGTCAGGGGAAATTCAACCTTGGATGTGGGACTTGGAATTGAAAAGTTGTTTAATAACTTATCAATTATTTATTCAAAGGACTTTTATTGCACAAATTTTTCATCAGTTAATTGAATCGAACCATTATTATTTAACACTGAATTTCATTGAAGATTAGATTATTATAAATAGTAAATGAATGATGAGATTTAATAATATATTCTAGTATAAGGAATTTCAGCCTTTGTGTAAAAAAATACTCGGTTTGATATATTTGATATCAAAAATTTAAGCATTATAAAAATACTTATTCTAAACTTTTACCTTATTAAAGTGTAGAAAATCAGATTGTTTGTAAATTATATTTTCATTTAGAATTAGAATCCTATGTGTTTATTTTTCATTTTTAAAACAAATTTTAACATACGACTTAGCATATGTATAATTTATAAAAATGCTTAGCAAAGTAGACGTGGATGTTGCAATATGATAAATCTAAATATGCTAAATGTTGCTAAATACAAATTACATGCGGCAATTTAATAATACAAATTGCCGCCTGCATTTGTAATAATGACTTGTTTGATTCCTTTATTTCTAATGTTTTAAGAAGATTTGGTAATTATACATAAAAGGATGATTCCAATGCTTTGAAAGTTTTATATATTTGTGGGTGTTGCATAACTGGAATGGCTTATTTAATTACTGTACATAACAGGTGGGCTGAAAAGTTCATAGGCTGACACATAGATGGTGCTACTAGTATTAAATCCATGTCATTTTTAGTTAGCCCTCTTCAAAAGACAAGTATATTAATTTTACAGCTGTTACACTATTAGTATGTGAGTTATAGCATTTTTAGTGAAGCAACTTTTGTTAGTTTGAAAAAAATGGATAAAAAGGAATTTCGCGTGTTAATTAAAGCATTGCTTTTTGTCGAAAAAAATACTATTGAAGCCAAGGCGTAGCTTGATAACCATTATTCGGACTCTTCACCAGGAAAATCAACCGTAGAGAAGTGGTTTGCTAAATTTAAACGAGGCGAAATGAGCACCGAGGACGAAGCATGCAGTGGACGCCAGGAATGTCATGACAAATCGATATAATTTTCGCAGTCTAATTCCTAATATGTCTGTTTCAATTTTTTAAAAATTAAGATTTTTAAATGAGTTCCAGGTTTCAGTAACAAGAAAACGATATACACCACATAACATCTTTATATTGAAACAGAAATGTCTCAGTACGTACAACAACTGCTTAATTAGCATAGGCCTCTGCACAGAGTCCTTTAAAAAAAAAACTCTTGTCAGTTCATCAAAAACCTTAATGGAAGTATAAATCATTTATTATATAAAACATAAAACTTTAAAGTGGTGAAAAAACTAATTCGTAGTTTAAGCTAATAATTTTAAATAAAGACTATTAAAGTTTCATACCAAATTATTTAATTTAAAATAAGAAAATTAAGAAAATATATTACAATATGGGACATACATTTCATTTAAAATATGCGTGAATAATAGGTATCGTGAAGTTTTGAATACGACAACCAGAAAAAGAAATGGCCATCTGAAATTCAACTTTGATTGTTGGACTTGGAAGTTAACAGTTGTTGAAAAAAGTTGTGTTGTGTACTAAAGGTTCCATGAACTTGAAGTTGTACTATACATAATACTTGGTTATAATGCGTTTTTTTTTTGAATTTTTTTCATAAAGGCTTTTTCAAATGGAAATAATTGTTATGGTGTGTTTCGGGGTATTTCGTTTGTTAATAAGAGTTATATTGTGCTATTTTATTATTTCATTCAAATCTTACAAAAAAATATTGAATGTATTTTCTAATTTAAGACTAAAGTGCTTATAAGTTAAGCTAATCCTATTAACATAAGCCTACGCCTTGGACTATAATTGGACATGACTGTCCGCAAATGGACATCTTATAGGCAATCCAAGGAGAAGTGTCGATAGATCCGAACTGATAATCTTTGGCATAACGATATATAGTTATCAAAAGGCAATTATCAGATGGATCCAAGGAATGAAGTATATATAAATATCAGTATAGATATTTATTTCGGTTAAATTCGGAATGGCATAAAAGCGTCCATAGCTTATCTTCACGCTGCACGTACCTCCTGGGTAGTGCTAAGTGAGTAACGTCTGTGCATGGCTTGCATCTTAAGGCATCCAAGACAACTGCTTAAGTGTTTTCCAGCTGCATTGGAAAAAAATATTTCTTCTAATCGCGAATCTCTTAGAAACTCGATTCCAGTAATGTACAGATCATGACAAATCGATATCTTTTTGGGGTCTCATTCCTAATTTGTCTGTTTCCAATATGAAAAACAATTAATATTTTTAAACGAATTTCGGATTTCAAGAACAAGAAAACTATTTACGTCGTCGAAGATCTTTATATTGAAACAAAAATCCTCAGTACGTACAACAGTTCTCTTTAATTAACATAGGCATCTGTACAGACGCCTTTAAAAAGTTTATTCAAATCTATATTTCAATCTGTACGGAATCATAAATAATTTATTATATAAAAACTTAATAAATAAACTTTAATGTGGTGAATAAAACTAATTCGTAGTTTAAACTAATAATTTTTGGCCTGAATGGCCGAGTGGCTAGTTCTCGGTACCGCAGGTATTTTTGGGTTCGAGTCCCGTCGGTGCCATGGATGTTTGTAGTGGTTCGGAATCTACTTTATACTGTAGGTCCCGGTCTGTTAAACCCTCGTGAGATAGAAGATGACCGTAGAGTGACAAACCAAACTAATAACTTTAAATAAAGACTATTAGAGTTTTATACGAGTTATTTAATTTAAAATAAGAAAATTTAAGAAAATATATTACATTAAATTGTATCCGAAACGATAATCAATGCTAAGATATATTTAAAAAGGCAATTATATGGATAAAAGGAATGAAAATAAATAAATATCAGTATAGATATTTATTTTGTTAAATTTTCGGTACCTGGCATTAAAGAAATATGTACAAAATCTGGCATGAGTATCATCAAAGAAGATGATCATCAAACATGGCATGCATATTTTACTCGTAATGTTTCTATCATAATGGTTTGAATGCCGCAAACTAACGCTCTGACCTCGGGAAACAATTTCGGGTTCGAAAATATCCGGCGGATTGCCTTGTATGTTTGTATTTTATAATAAAATTCACTTTAAAAGTTAGGTTAAAAATAGAATTCCCAGACAACAGCATCAGCGAATTGTCTACTCGCGTCTGATAATTATTTTCACCCTGCACTATACCTTTTCCATGGATAATAAGTTTGTGACCTATAGACGTCTGTCTCAATGGTCTTGCCTACAAGATATCCAATTTTAAGATTGGATTCAATTCATCAGCTGCGTAACTAAAAAGCTTGATTCTTGAAAAATATATAAACTCGATTTGGATGAAATAATATAATAACACAATACTTTTCTTGGGTCTAACAAACTAATTTGTCAGTTTCAATAGAAAAACAATATTTTACCCGAACTTTAGATTTAAAAACAAGAAAACGATTTACGTCGTCGAAGATCTTTTGTTGATGAAAAAAAAATAGCACAATACAACTATTATTTAACGAACAAAAATGCCTGCAACATGAAATAACTATATTTCACTAGAAAAGGAATCATAAAAAATTTATTATAAAAAATATTATTAATAATTAAACTTTTAATGTGGTGAATAAAACTAATTCGTAGTTTAAACTAATCATTTTGGCCTGAATGGCCGAGTGTCAGAAATAGTAAGGTTTGGGTTCGAGTCCCGGCGGTGACATGGATGTTTGTAGTGGTTCGAATCTACTTTAAACTGTAGGTCCCGGTCTGTTAAACCCTCGTGAGACAGAAGAGGACCGTAGAGCGACAATCCAAACTAATAACTTTAAATAAAGACTATTAAAGTTTTTATACCGGGTTATTTAATTTAAAATATGAAAATATATGGGACATACATTTAATTTAAAATATGTATGAATAATAGATATCGGGAATTTTTGTATTGGATAACTAAAAAAAGAAATGGCCACGGGAAATTCAACTTTGATTGTTCGACTTGGAAGTGGAAAGTTGTACTAAAAGTTGTATTATATATAATACTTGAATTAAATATAATCCAAGGAATGAAGTACATGTAAATATCAGTATAGATATTTATTTTGGTTAAAATCGGAATCACATAAAAGAAATATGTAAAAAATATGGCATGAGTATCATCAAAGAAGAAGGTGATCATCAAACATGGCATGCATCACTTTCGAACTCTGTAATGATCTATCATAATATTTTGAAAAATTAAATAAGGGAAGCAAAAATGCTGAAAATTGTCCAAAACAGATTGAAAGAAAACTTATAATAATAATTACAGAGAATAAGATATTTTTAAAAATAGAATTCCCTGACAACACATCACGAATTATCTACTCCATCTGATAATTGCCTTTTTGCTGACTATACAACTTTATGCCACGGAAGATCAGTTTGGACCTATCGACAGTTCTCTTTGGATTGCCTATAAGATGTTAAATTTTAGACAATCATGTCCAATTATAGTCCAAGGCGTACGCTTTTTATTAATATTATTAGCTTAACTTATAAACAGTTTAGGCTTAACTTAAAAATACATTCAATAATTTTTTTGTAAGATTTGTATCAAATATGTATAACATAATACAACTCTTACTAAACAAACAAAATACACTTTTTAACATGTAAGAATCATTATTTCCATTTGAAGAAACCCTCATTAAAAAATTCAAACAAAAAATATGATTATCAATAAGTAAGGCAAAATGTTACAAGAATCAAATGTAAATGTTACTTTAATGGTCGGAAATGCATTCTAAATTTCAAAGTTTTATCTAATAATTTAAAATCAAGACGATTAAAGTTGTATTTATTTAATTTAAAAAAATAAAAATAAAAAAAAAAAATAAATCACAAAACGGTATATACCTTAGACTTACAGTAAATCTGAATTAAAAAGGTGCTATTCAATTATAAAACTAGAAAAATTGTGTAAGCTTCGATATGGAGAAAAGTGATTGGAAATTAAAATGTTGTTTAATAACATTTTATTATCCAACACAAATTTCACCATTGTTGAATGCAATTTTCAAGACACAGCATTTGACTCAACGAACGAATAACTTTCATTTGACACGAATAACAACTAATCAATGCTAAAGTATTTTTAAGACACAATTATATTAACAGTAACTGAAAATAAAAAAAAAAAAAAAATTATATTGATTTTGAAATATTTGTGCGTACCTGGGATTTTAGAAATGTTTGTGAAAAACAAAATATATAAATATTGTAAACAATATTTTATTCAATGTATAAAATGTATCACAGATCTGAGGCCTGAATGCCGCATGGCTGGTACTCAGGCGCTCGGTACCACAGATTTCGGGTTCGAGTCCCGGCGGTGCCTTGTATGTTTGTAGCGGTTCAAAATCACTTTAAACCGTAGGTTCCGCTCTAACAGCGTAGCGGGGGTGTTGTTACTGCGTGTCCGTAGGTTATCTTCACGCTGCACGTACCTCCTGGGTAGTGCTAAGGGAGTAACGTCTGTGCAGTGCTTGCCTTAAGTCATCCAAGACAACTGCTTAAATGCTTGCCAGCTGCATTGGAATAAAATACTTCATCTAATCACGTATCTCTTAGAAACTTGATTCCAGTAATGTACACATCATGACAAATCGATAACCTTTTTTGGGTCTAATTCCGAATTTGTCTGTTTCAATATTAAAAAACAATATTATTAAACGAATTTCAGATTTCAAGAACAAGAAAACTATTTACGTCGTCGAAGATCTTTATATTGAAACAGAAAAGGCTCAGAATATACTACAACTGCTTAATTAACATAGGCATCTGTACAGATGCCTTTAAAAAGTTTATTCAAATCTATATTTCAATCTGTACGGAATCGTAAATAATTTATTGTATAAAACTTAATAAATAAACTTTTAATGTGGTGAATAAAACTAATTCGCAGTTTAAACTAATAACTTTTGGCCTGAATGGCCGAGTGGCTAGTTCTCGGTACCGCAGGTTTCGGGTTCGAGTCCCGTCGGTGCCATGGATGTTTGTAGCGGTTCGGAATCTACTTTTTATACTGTAGGTCCCGGTCCCATCGTTGTTTGGGTACATGAAGTCCATGAATGGCTGCAAGTGATCTCCAAGTAGCTGAACATAAGCATTTCCAGTCAATGTTCGGTCCAGTCGCACCAGAGGACCAAGTCCATTCCATGAAAAAACAGCCCACACCATTACGGAGCCACCACCAGCTTGAACAGTGCCTTGCTGACAGATTGGGTCCATGGCTTCGTGGGGTCTGCGCCACACTCGAACCCTACCATCAGCTCTTACCAACTGAAATCGTGACTCATCGGACCAGGCCACGGTTTTCCAATCATCGAGGGACCAACCGATATGCTCACGTGCCCACGAGAGTCGCTGCAAGCGATGTCGTTCTGTCAGTAAAGGCACTCGAGTCGGTCTTCTGCTGGAATAGCCCAAGAAAGCCAAATTTCTCCGCACAGTTCTAACAGACAAGTCCCTTGTACGTCCCATCTTGATTTCTGCGGTTATTTGACGTAGTGTTTCTTGTCTGTTAGAATTTACGACTCTTGCAGACGTCGCCGGTCTCGGTCGTTAAATGCAGGCGGTCGACCACTGCGCTGTCCATGGTGAGATTTAATGCCTGAAATTTTATACTCTCGGCACACTCTTGACACAGTGGATCTGGGAATGTTGAATTCCCTAACGATTTCCGAAATGGCATGACCCATGCGTCTAGCTCCAACTAACATTCCGCGTTCAAAGTCTATCAATTCCCGTCGTGCGGTCATCATCACGTCAAAACCTCTTCACATGAATAACTTGAACAGAAATGAAAGCTCTGTGAAATCACTGCGCATTTATACCTGTTCTATGCGATGCTACTGCCATCTGGAAAATTTGCATATCGCTATCCCATGACTTTTGTCACTTCAGTGTATATATATCTTGTTCAAATTTTCAATCGTTCATAAAATACTTTTATTCATCCACTCAAGTTCAAATACATTTTTTTTTGTACTTGTAGGGGGATGACACTTGATGTTAATACAGTTTTTTCAAATATTAATTCAGTAATTAAATTTAAATCATTAATTTTAGTTTTTTTTAGATTTAAGTTGCATGTATCTAACAATAGATGGCGCCAGATAAACTTAAAAAAAAAATGAATAAAAAATTATTTATAAAGGACTTTCTGCAATATCGTGAAAAAAAATAGGAATTGACTTAAAAACTTTTTGTTTTTATGTTACTTGTTTTTCAAAATAAGGCTAAGCATTTTGCCATATTTTAAATGCAGCAATAAAATAGACTGACAGCCAAGAATCAACTCTATTTATTGTCCGACACTTGGTTCATATGCAACATGCACAGTTTGCTGACAGTCTCGAATCTGCTGACAATTTCAGATGAGAAATATTTTAAATAAGATGAGGTTTATGGTTTATTCCAGGCATGCAC
>BPLR01014064.1:0-84036 GCA_021605095.1 Caerostris extrusa
GAATTATTATAATATATATTTAAAAATTTTTCTAATTAGCTATTATATGGTGGGACAACTGGAGTTGTGAGATTGTATGATACTAAAGAAAGAAGAGTTTTGAAAGAGAATTTCAACGGACCAATGGCAAAGGTAAATAGTAATCAAAGGTATTTAATCAAAATTTATAATTTCGGATTTACTTATATCTATATCTGCGGTTTCAATTACTTTTTGATCCTTTTCAACTTTAGCATAGAAATTCTCTCCTAAATTACACATAATGTGATGATAGTTTTCTGAAATTAAAAAACTGTATGCATTATATTGTATTAACAATAAAATGTCATAACAAAACAGTGTGATTCTTCAGTTTTCATATGCATTTTCTCATTATTGAGGCTATTTTTGGATTTTTTAAGTTCATTTTAGAATTCTTTTTGTACTAAAAATTTTGTGACTTTTTTCAAGGATAAAAATATTCTTTGATCTCATGTTTCTCATCTGAGGATAGACTTTGTCTGACATCCTATAAAATAGCAGGGTGGGAGGAGGGATTAAAACGATTTGCTTATGTGATATTTTAATAACACCAATAGAAGCCCTGTCTGCAAGATTTTTGTATATCATTAAATATACTTATGATACTGGATAAATAGCTTTACAGATTTTGTTAACATTAAAATTATATAAAACACATTACATGTACTCATCATATCCATATTTATATATTTCTTTTTAAGAGTTACACAATCTGTATGAAATTGTTAATTATATTACATTTTCCAGTATACTGCTTTACTTTTCTTTGTATCCTTACATGGTATTTTCTTTGTATCCTTAATTTTACAAAGGTCTAAATAATTAACATATATTGAACATAAAACGTGTTTGGGAATAACCCAAATGATGCAGAATTTATTTGGATTTACTGTACTATACATTAGATTTACTTTACAGTATTTTTAGTAGCATATATAATTTAAGTTAGATTATAGATTCTTCTTGTATATCATTTTCAAACTGTTATTCATAACTTGGTAAACTTTTAAAAGTAACTTACTAAAAAGTAAATGTCTCATCATTTTTAGTAATAATAAGTTTCTCATTTAAATATTGTTTGTTGATTTTGTGATATTTATTATGTTTATTGATGTTATGTATTGTTTTTATTATTATTAAAGCAAAGTGATTTGCATCTGTTGCAATCCAGTTGGTACGAACTTTGTGACTTCAACCTGCATTAACGAGGGAGGCCAACTCTGTCTCTGGGATATGAAGACTTCAGTTATGGAAGTAAGTAAAAATTGTAAAGTTGTTATATAGTTTATAAAAATATAATGCAATTTATAAGTTTTATAATTAATATATATCTGTGATTGATTTTGTTATGAAAATGTTAATATTTTTTGCTTATTATAATAGGTTTCTATCAGGCTTTTTATGTTGCTTAAGAGATAATAATTTATCTCCTGCCAATCTTTGATTTTGGGTGATAGTTTATCTTTTAGAGAGTCATCCATAATTTTATGTAATATTTTCAATATATCCCCATAAAATTGCTGTGTGTTTTAAGATTTCAACTTCAATGAAATGAGAGAATTGGTCTTAAATCATTATTTCTCATTTATTATAATATACATAGGTAAAACAAAATGAGGCAAATCTTTATTCTGCCATATAGTTATCTAATTTCTACTTTAATTTTTCATATTATTATATTGTATTTAATTGTTAAATAGATCTCTAATAATAATGTTCTCTGTTTAAAAATTCAGACTAACATCATGATTGTAAAGATGCTTATGCGAAAATATTTTATTTTAGTCAATCCAAAAAACAACTTTCTTATGTTTTTATTTTAATACTATTGGAGAGATGTTTACTAGTTTCTTTAAAATATTGAAGTTTTTGGCAATAACCTAGTTTAATGGATGACAAATTAAATCTTCTTGATTCAATAAAAATTTTCTGTAAAAAGTAAAAAGTTATTTTATATTTCTATATAAAAAAAAATTAGTGTAGAAATGTTTCCGATTCCAAAAGTTTGTAAAAATTGTTAACCTATTTCAAAAATTTGTTTGTTTGAAGTTTTATGTTTTTGCATTACATCTTTTAACTTATTCTTCTATTATTTTATCCTTTGTAATTAATAAACACTACTTTAAAATTTTAATTTAAACTATTTAACACAATGAAAAATGTCTTACTGAAATTTGAATTTTACATATAAATTTTAGATGATTTTTATAATATAACTAAATAAGTTCTTTAAAAATTTTTTTTTGACAAATACTAGAAGTTCAATTCATTGAATTGCTATGAATCTGTTAAAATAAATGTCTAATTGGTGTTTGTACATCTAAACAACAAGCAATAACTGATACAATACACAAGTAATTTAAAACATTCTTCTAATTATTGTTTTATTAATTATTTTAATTCTATCATAATTTAAATGTTAAATTGGGAAATTATTCCTATTCTCAGAGGAACCTGCTTCCAAAATCTGAGAAGATCTGTGTGAACTGCTGTTCTTTCAATCATAATGGACAACTTCTTTTAATTGGTTTATCTGATGGAACTTCTTCAATATTAGGTATGTGTTTCACACACAGATAAATACAAAATTCTTTTATTTATATTAAATGAAATTACAGCAAATAGTTAATTTTTCATAAAGTATCGTATATGGTCTTTAAATAACTTTATTTGTTAATACATTTCAGGAACATCTTTTAATAATTTCTGTAATTCATGTCTTCAAAACCGATTTCTCTATATCTTTCCTTCAGAGTTGAGCAGTTTTAATTTAAAAACAAGTAATATAAATTTTTTTTTAAAGTCAATTCCTACTTTTTTTCACTATATTACAGAAAGCCCTTTATAAATAATTTTCTTTCATTTTTTTTAAGTTAGAAAAAAATTCTCTCTCTCTCTCTCTCTCTCACACACACACTTTTCTCTCTCTCACATACACACTTTCCATCTCTCTCTCAATTTATTCACATGTTTCATTTTCCATTTTGTTCTCTCCTTGACTCAGACTAGAACCCAGAATGAAAAAAAATTTTTTTTTTCCAGAGATCTGCACGTTTTGCCGCCGACAGTATTTATTTCTAAATTTATATCCTTGCTAAATATCTTATATAAGAGAAATTTTTTTCTCCCATATAAAACTAAAATTAATGAATTTAATTTAATGAATGAATTAATATTTTGAAAACTGTATTACCATCAAGTGTCCTTCACTACAAGTTTCAAAAAATGTATTTGAACTTGAGTGGATGAATAAAAAGTATTTTAATAACGATTGAAAATTTGTAAAAGATATATATAGAGGGAGATTGTGAACTAATAGTAGGAATTGAATAAAAACTGAGAACTAAATTCTAATTGAAGATTTATGTAAGGAGGGGCATTCAATCTTTTTATTTTTTAAGGGAAAATACCATTGTATACCCCTGGCCTTATTCCTCATTAAGAATTAAATTAAGTTTGATGTTTTTATTGAGTTTAGTTTGCAGTTTGAGTTTAGTTAGAAATACGTGGACAGTATTTGAAACTGCAAAATGTATCAAACATTTTAATGTTATTGAACATTAATTAAGTAAATTTAAAAGTATTTATTTGTCTTATATTTTTTATGTAATTAAAAAAAATTCCTGTGAGTTTTAATTTGAAATTTGATAATGAAAAAATTTCTGCAGTCAATAATTGTGTTGCTGTGAAAGGGATTAATACTTCATAAGATATTCTTAATTTTATATTTAAATTTTTAGAGACTCATTTCTAGTTACATTGAATTTCATAATAATTAGATTATATTCATTAAAAAATTCTTCTTCGCTGTTTTGCTAATTTTTCATTTAATTACAGTGGTTTAATTTTTATCTATAGGAAATAACTGTATCTTTCTTTAAAGGGTTATGCTTCATTGTTTGAGAACCACTGATATAAGAGATATAAAGTATAAGAAATATACATTATATATGCACATTGTGTACTACTGTGTAAAAGAAAACAAAAAACTCAGTCATCAACTGGTTGTTACCTCTGTAATTCTCTGAATTATTAGAAGAGATTTTGTTAAATTAGTTTGTCTTTTCTAACACTTCATTGAAATAGTCAATCTTATAAATATGTACGTATCTTATAAATATGTATGCGTCCATTGAATAGTTTTAAGTGAATTGCATCTTTCTTTTGAGGGGTGTGTTAATTTAAATTTTCTGTCACTTTATAAAAGGCTTACAGAAATTATGTATAAGGAAATTTTTTTTTTTGCAATCTAAATTGCCAATTGAAATTATGATATTTTGTTCCATGATTATATTGAATTTTCTTCAGCAAAAATCATTAATTACATTCATTTCAAGTCATAAAATCAACTAACTTGTATTATTATTGCATTTTTAGATCTTCGAACATCTGAAAATTTTGCAACTTGGCCTTCTCACACTGGAGCTGTTCTTACCACTGAATTCAGTTCTGATGAAACATCTTGTTACACTTTAGGATGCGATCAAAAAGTATGTTCGCATAAAGTTGATATTTTTAACTAATAAGATAAATGAATTTATGAAAATATCATAAATAAACTATAACTAAGGCATTATAAAATAGTTCTATCATTATATTCATATTGTAATTTTTTAATTGTACAGTTCCCAAAATTTATAATTTAAAAAGTTTTTGAGAAAAGTCAATCAATAGTAATTATAAATTTCAAAAAATGCATTGCTGAGAGCTGAGTCAGTCTCTAGCTAGTGACAAAAGGACATAGTTCTTCTAAAAGGAACGCTATGCTTTACTAACACTACACTAACGAGAAATGCTCTGAAAATAGTACACAACCAGCTAAAAGTACGAATTTGTAACCAATGTTTTATTACTATTTTCATGGAATTTCTCTTGTATATCAGTTAGCTTCCTTTAGAAGACTTTTTAAGAAATTTTTTGCTTTTAATATTTTTTTAATTAAAATCTAGCAATTTCTGCTGTAGCAACTGCTACACTTTAATTAAAAAGTATTCAAGCAAGTTTTTTTTTTCTCATTCATACAATTATTTTATGTAACAAACATGTATTGATACAAAATATTCCATAGACATTTGTTTAATTTTATTGTTATTCTTAACTTGTAAATAACAAATTTAAAAGCATCTTTAGGAACATTAGTATTTGCTTCAGGACAATGGATAGTACTATAGATAAACAATTAAGATACAAGTAAACATCCTGGTTTATAGGATTCAAAGGTGTCCTCTAAAAGATGGATGGATTTAAGTGGAGATTATGATGAAAGATGCCTTTTTTTAAAAGTAACTGGCTTATCTATATCTTGCACGTCAAGAAATTGTAAAATACATTTTAGTGGAATTTATAATAAATCTTGAAGCAGGTCATCAAAGTGTGTTGTGTCCAGATCATAGTAGGTACTTCTGATAATTTTAAAGTTTCCACTTCTTTTACAGTTCTCGTCTTGGAGTATAAATAAAGTTGGTCAGAAATTGACTGATTTTGACGTCCATTGTGAAGCACCGACTGTGAATTCCTGTGGAAAGCGCTTCTCTTTCAATTCTGATGGAAGTTATGTATTGACTTGTGGGCCTCTGGGAGGAGTCATTTATAAAGTAAGCAGATTATGCTATTGCTTCATGCCTACATTAAAATTACTCATGCCTTGTAAATCTCTTAAATATTTTTTTTTTATGTTTAACTGTACCTATTTATGGATATGATTAATTCTAATTTCTTTTTTAAATAATTATATTTAAGATTTATATTGTGATTATTATTATAGATAGATACATTTATTATTTGTAGATTTATATTAAGATTATATTTATAGAGGGTTCAAGTGATTGAAAATATTACATAAGAGCTCAAAGCCATATGTTGTTAATCGTGCTGTTATAATAATGCATTTGAAATCACAAAAACTGTTACAATTCTGAATTCAAGTGAATAAAAGCTATTGAACATTTGAACAAGCTATTGAACATTTGATGAAAAGCCTACTGCTGTTTGTCATATATAATAAACTGACAGTGGTGGTGAATGCAAATTTGTGATTAAAAACTAGCAGAAATACTATTATTAGCTATTCATGTTTTATTTGATAATTCTTCTGGTTATATGCAGGTTTTTTAACAAAGTTTCAAAAACTAAACCAACATTGTTACATATTGTATTAAAAATTTAGTATCTAGTTAATAAGCTCTTTGTTATTTTTATTTTATACTTTTCAATTAAAAAGTTAATTTTTGGGGGCTAGTCATGTGCATAAACTAGCCCTAATTATGAATTACATGCTTTTTTAAAAATAATTTTCACTTTTAAACTGTAAGAAATGCAAGGTTTCTAAAAGTAAAGATTTTTTAAATTTATCTGTTTATTTAGCATTTAGAAAATTGCGAACTGATTAAAAATACCTTTATTTAACTCTAATCTCCAATTAAAGAACAATAAAAATATATGTCACAATTGCTTATAAAACAACAACTATGTTTATTGCCAAAGTCACTGGGCTATTCTAAAATTAAGCTGAGATAGGTTTTTTTTTACGAAATATACATAACTTAGAATTTCAACATTGTATGTTTTTATATAAAAAACATACAATAATACAAACATACAATACATGTTTTTATACAAAAAATATACAATGTTGTATATATTGTACGATTTATATATTTTACAAAAACAAAAACATTTTGCTTTGCAAACCGAATCCAGTAAATAATTAACTGCATATTTTCCTTACAAAATAGTTCATGTTCTGTTATTATAACCAAACATTTTTTTTTTTTAAATTTTAGGTTGACAGTTCTTTAGCCACACCTGTCCTGGACATAGGTGGCCATAATAAGTCAGTGAACACTGTTGATTGGTCAACAGCTTTGGAGAGCAGTACCTGCATCTGTGGAACGGTGGATGGAAGGGTTATTGTTAGTACTCTATTAAACCAGTGATATGCACTCAGTGATTTTCATATGTTATCATTCCAGTGTTTAATAAATTCTTTATTTTTACTCTTTGTGGATGATTTATTATTTCAAAAATGCTCTTAATAGTTTTCTTTTTTGATAACCAAAACTTGTAAAGCATGCTATGTTTTAATCCTTATAACAGCTTATTTTAACTGAAAAATTAATAATCATATTCATATGATTCTCGTATTAAAATATAAAAATTTTTTTTTTTTTTTAGTCCTTTGATTCGCAAACTAAATTTTTGATAGGGATTGGTTTTCAATCTATTTGTGTTCATTTTTCTTTTCTTCATCCTCATCATCATGATTGGCACAACAGCCCCATGGTGGGCCAAGGCCGTCTGCCTATTATCAGATTTCGAAACATGAAATGTTTTCTTTTATGGGGTAGGGTTGTCAGCCCTATGCCCAACGCTCTACAGTCATGTTAGACCGGGACCCGGTTTAAAGTGGATTCCGAACCACTACAAATATCCATGGCACCGCCGGGACTCGAACCCGAAACCTGTGGCATTGAGCGTCAGAGCTCTAGCCATTCAGGCACCTTTTTCTTTCTTTATAAATATTATTACTGGAGACATTTATCTAAACTTGTTTTAAGTAATGCCTCTCCTAATAGTGTTGTAAAATAATGTAGAAATACATTTCAAGCTTTCAAAACATATATTTTCACGATTTAAGTAATCAGGTAAAGTTCCAAGGAATCAAGTTATATTTAAATATCATTTCTATTTTTTTTCTTGCCATTGTGTGAAGCAGGTTATAAATAAAAGGCTGCATATGTACTATAAAAATTGATCTTCTTAAAATTCTCCTGTCTGAAATTTTATGCACATAGATCAACAAGCAGTCCCAAGCAGCAGCAGAATAAACTGTGGAAAAAAAATGAATGAATGATCGTTAGAGGGCACTGCGACGCCAAGTTAATTGGGCGAAAGAAGTGCGAGTTTGAGAGCGTGTTTGAAAAGCAAGAGCAAACTAGAGAGGTTAAAATTAAAACTAGAGAGGTTAAATACTTCTGTTCATGCAATTCTTCCGCAGACAGAAATGATCTTGATGAAAATAAATTCAGCAATCTGGGAAAATTGCTTCGAGTTACAGTTTGGGTGAAGCGATTTGTTGCCAAGCTAAGAAAAAAGACTTGCGAGAGTGGAACGTTGAATGCTGCAGAGATTAAAGAAGCTGGTGAATACTGGGTAAGAAGAGTGCAATTAGAGAATTACTGTTCAGATATTCAGGTTTTTAAGAAAAACAAACCAGTACCTCCTCATTCAAAAATTTACAGCTTAGTACCGTATGTAGACGATAGAGGAATCTTGCGTGTCAAAAGGACGTTTGGAGCAAGCGGAATTATTTCACAAAGAGAAACATCCTGCAATATTGCCCAAATCTAAGTTTACTGACTTAATTATAATGAGCGAACATGTAAAATCCTTCCATTCGGGAGTTGTGTCAACTTTATCTAGAGTCCGGAATAATTTCTGGATACCTAGAGGAAGACAAGTGGTCAAGAAGGTTATAAGTGAGTGTCTTATATGCAAGAAATAGGCACTGAAACCTGCCAAACAACTTACAGGACAACTGCCTAGAGATCGTGTCGTCGAAAGTCCTCCATTTGCTGTTGTAGGAATTGACTTCACGGGAGCTATAACTATCAAAGCAGGAGATCAAAGTTGCAAGAAAGTGTACATAGCCTTGTTTACTAGTAGTGCGGTGCACATTGAAGTCGTCTCAGACATGTCAGTGAAAAGCTTCATATTTGCTCTTCGGCGTTTTTTTTTTATCAAGAAGAGGTGGCTGCAAAGTGATTTACTCAGATAACGCGAAAAGTTTTCGCTGTGCATGTGAAATAATCAAAGGGTTTAAGAAAATTATCGTAGATCCAAGTGTTCATATCGTCCAAGGGCGTTACGTGGAAGTTCATCCCTGAACGTTCTCCATGGTGGGGAGGCTTTTTGGGAGCGACTGATGAAGAGTATGAAAGACCCTCTGAGAAAATATTGGGCAAGGCCCTTTTGACTTTCGAAGAGCTCTCAACAATAATAACCGAGCTCGAATGTGTCTTAAACAATAAGCCAATAACGTATGAAACGAATGAGTTAGGTGAGCCACGCTGTCTCCTCACCTTCCCAGTTCTTACTTCCAGGATGGGATAACGGCCTTCCTGAACATTTCCTAGAAATTTTCAATAAAGTTGTTGATAGAGTGACTTTGACCAGACGTAAATTATATCAGTCCAGACTTTTAAAAACAGCTGTGGATTAAGTGGAAAGATCAATATCTTTTGCAACTGAGAACTGCTCACAATTTTACTAATCCTTCGTCGGAGCTGAACCTTAAGTCCGGGGACATTGTTCTTGTGGAAGGTCCTAAGAAGTCTAAGCTCTTCTGGGATATGGGAGTAGTAGAACAAGTGATCGTAGGGAAGAGACGGCCATGTACGAGCATGTATTGTTCGCACACCCAAAGGACAATTAAGAAGAGCCGTACAATTATTATATCCTTTTGAAATTTAACTCAGATATTTGAACTTTTTTTATAGAATTGAACTTTTATTAGAACTTTAATGTTTGATTTATTTGCATTTATTAGTTTAGAATTTTATATTTTTCATTTAATTTCATGTTATGATGATTATTATGATTTCATTAATGATGATTATTATGATTTCATTAATGATGATATTTTGTGTATTGTTCATATGTAAATTTAATGTGCAATTGTGTGTACTCTTTAACAAGAGTACAGGTAGGAGTATGTGGAAAAAAGATGAATGAATGATCGTTAGAGGGCGCTGCGACGTCAAGTTAATTGGGCGAAAGAAGTGCGAATTTGAGAGCGTGTTTGAAAAGCAAGAGAGAGAGAGAGAGGTAATCTTAGAGGTATATTGATAGAAATTAAGTTTTATGGCATTAATATTAAGTTTGTAAATATTGTACAAAGTTTTAATTATTCCTAGTATGTGTAATAAAATAATCAAGAGAGCTGATTTATTTTGAACCACCGTTGTGAACTAAAAGAACCCGGAAGTTGGCGAATTCATTTCTTCTACGTATTTTTCGTCATAAACCATGTCCCTACCTCTCCTTATCAACTACTACTACTACACTACACCACACCACATCACATCACTGTACCTAGAGCTGAGTTGCCCCTTTACAGTTTGGGAATGATGTGGGTGAGAAGAAGTCTGATTGGGCTCTCTGACGCTCTACTGTCATATGTGACCGGGACCTACGGCTTAAAGTGGATTCCGAACCACTACAAACATCCATAGCACCGCCGGGATTCAAACCCGATATCCGTGGTACTGAGTGCCAGAGCGCTAGATACTCCTCCCCCAGGTCCCTCTCCTTATCAACTGGCATTAAGAATCGGTTAAGATACTGAAACCACTTTCATCTATAAAGGGGATGCCACTTCATTGCCCAGTTTTTGTGTTCCTTACGCTAGTCTAAATGGTGAAACCGATGGTCGACTGATAATGAGATGCTTGCTGCCTGTTATTGATCCCTTTTCGCCTGCATTTTTTAGTGTTATATATATATATATTCACCCACTGGGGCCTAGCGATCTGGAATCCACTTTAAGCCGTAGGTTCCGATGTAATGTGATCGTAGAGCGTTGTTAGGGTAGTGTTACTCTCGCCCGTAGCATATCTTCAAACTACACGTGCCCCCTGAGTAGTGCTAAATGAGTAACGTCCATGTAGCCCTTGCTTATGACATAAAAGATAACTATCTCAGTATTGCCAGCTGCGTTAGAAATACACTCATGTCCATAAATTAAGGATAATGAAGTTCAGGCAAAGAAAGAGACAGAAGCAAAAACAAATTTGACTTATTTGTAAAGTCTATTTATTAAACAAAAAGGTAAAGAGCAAAAAAAGATGCTATATGTTTGACATAATTAATAAAAATTGCGATTTTTACTCTCTGGAGCAAATTTCAAAAAAGAACCTATTTACAAAAAACAGTATAACATGGTTAGTATGATGGTTAATATGGAGTATGTCTCCCGGACGATGCAATACAGGCCTTACAACGCCTAGGCATGCTGAGTATCAAATTATCAATCTGATCTTGGGGAATATTACACCACTCATCAAGCAATGCCCTCCGAAGTTCCGGTTGACGGGCTGCAATTCGTCGGCCAAGCATATCCCACACATGCTCTATTGGATTCAAGTCCGGTGAGTATGCTGGTCAATCCATACGGGTGATATCCTCTCCAATTGAAGGCATTCGTCTACATTGTTTGCACGGTGAGGACGGGCGTTGTCATCCATAAACAGAAATTCAGCACCCATGGCGCCCCGAAACAAACGTACATGTTGTTCCAGAATGACATCCCGATAGATGTGGCCTGTCATCGTTACACTCTGAACATGCAGATCAGTTCTGGAACCAAGAATAATTCCTCCCCAAACGAGCCATCCTTCATCACCGTAACGGGTACCCGGCGCTCTCCATATGAAAGTCCGGCTAGAATCAGACTACAAACCAAACCTGGACTCGTCGGAAAACATCACACAAGACCACTGTTGCGGTGTCCACAATGCATGCTCTCTACTCCAGGTTAATCGCAGGCGACAGTGAGTTGCGGTAAGTGGAACACATCTGACAGGCCTACAAGCATATAGACCAATGTGCCCTAAGCGTGATGTTGTGCTTTAATAAATACATCCATTATTGAATTGATACATATCAGGAATGGATGTATTTATTAATATATTTCGCATTTTTTAAAGACTAAAAATTTTTTTATTTTATTGCATCTTCGAATATTTCGGAATTCTTAGCAAAATATTTTAAGGGAAATATTGTAGCAATTTTTAATGAATTTCATATACTAAACCTTTCTCTGAATTTTGTTCTGGCACGTTATTTTTACATTAAATATGTTTTAAAATTGAAATACGAATTATTTTAAATAAACGGTAGTAAGAGATAAAAGATTAATTTAAAAGTATCAAATGATATATAAGTTTCGATTGAGTAAGAAAAAAAAAAAAAAAAAAAGTTATATATTTGCTATCAGTTCATTTCTATTTGTATAAGTATAGTAGTATTTGTATAAAGTAGTGTTTTTTAGTTTTAAAATAAAATCTGAAATTATATGTATCCGATTTTTGAAAAAATATAAATTGTAACACACACACAAATCAAAAAATAAGTCATGCATAAGGAGAATGAGTAAGTAAATAATTGTTAATTATCATAAATATATTTTTAAATATTATTCAATAAATCTTATTTCATAGAATTTTATTATTTCTATATATAAATAGTAGTAGATTTTCTGTGAAAAAAAAAAAAAAAAAATGCTTACGAAAGTCAGTTCTAATGAAAAATGGGAAATAAAGAATCGATTCAAATGATAGATTACAGCTAATTTGTAAATTATTATTCAAAATAAAACTATTTAAAAATTTTGATATTTATCAAGATAATAAATAAAAAAGGGACAAATAAAACATATTAGTTGCAGAAAAAAATTCTGCAATTTTTAGAAAATAAAAGGAATTATGCATGATAGTGAATATTTTACAAATGTAATATTAATAAAATTTAAAATTAATTCATTTATTTGAAATAGTTATTGTAGAAAAATTTTAATTTTTATTATAAGTTTACTAACAAACTATTATCTTGTTCCTATAAAGAATAATAGATGGCGCCATAACATACACGAATCATTAAAAAAATTTTTTTGTCCTATGACTCATGTTGTTGACGTAACCTGTGACGTGTCGACAGCTAAAGCGTCATAAAAGCTCTTATAACGATCTAAACGAAGCCTGAAGATAAAGTGACTCATATTTGGTTATTTTTCAGGTTCTAAATCAAAGTAAAGGAAATATATCATTTGTGGGGCAAAAATGCGAAATTTGCCGCTTTTGTAGCCTAGCGGTGAATTTTGGTGCGAAGTTTTCACCCCTGAAGTTCATCAAAAATTAATCTGCAATTCAAAAATGTGAAAAGAAAGATAAAGCTGATTGAAATTTGATTGCAACGCAAGTCGTAGTTTTTACAAGCATTCAAGAAATACTATAGCCAGTTTGAACTAAAATTTCTTAACTTAACATTTAAATAATCTTTTAATTTAAATTAAATTAAGAAAAACGTGGAAAAGTCTTGCAGAAACTGAAAAGTCGACTTCATCAATAATGCATAAAATAATAATAAAAAAAATCTTTTATTTTAAATAAACCATGGGGGAAAAAAAAAGGCATCCCACTTCTTTTTTTCCCTAAAAAAAAAAAAAAAAAGGAAGAAAATCTCTAAATTTAATGGCAAGCATGCAGCCTCCTACATTCTCCTTTTTAGAGAATACATTTTAACATGCACAGCATCATACAAAAGGCAAAAAACAGACATAGTTTTTTTTTTATTGATTCAAATTAGAGATTAAGGTGCAAATTCTGCTAAATTACTGATTGGTTATGAAAAAGGAAGCCATATAAATAAGTTGAAAATTTTACAAAATCAACAAATATTTGGTAAAAAAGAAAAAATAAATACCAAACATACTTTTCAATATTATTCACTTTTTACAGGACAAATACCAATCAACTTGATTACAAGGTGATTTTTTGTAAATAACAAATGCTAATTCATAAACATGTAATAGCAATGATTTGTGTTTGATTCAGATGATAGGTGATATTTTTTTTCTTTCAATTTCATTCATTACAAAATAGCGAGCATTGGATTCAGTAGGCACAGGTTAGATTTTTCTCATGACATGCACTACTTTGAAAACAAATAAATTAGAGTTTTTACAACATTGCAAATGAGTGACAGTTTTCCTAGTTTCCCTCCTTCTTTTTTGTTGGTGTAATATAGCAGAACCGCTTTCCTCCCAAGAGAGACCTGAGTAATGTTTAATCTGCAGTATCAAAGCAGAAAAATTATAATAATATTTCTAATGAAATATTGATTTCAATTGCTATAATACAATAGCAGGGGAAAAAATCATGGAAATTTATGGAAAAAATATCTTGATCAGAGGGACATTAACAAGGTAAAATGACATCACACGACAGGAAAGACTATTACAGAAAGAAAATACTTGTAATTTCAAGTTAATGTGCAGAACAGGATACCCTCTGTTTGTTATAGACATCCTTTTCACTGAGTATGTTGCAATTGTGATATTTTCAACAAATTGCATTTAATTTGAAAGTTACTTAAAATTAAACAATTACACTCTTGAGAAGCATTTGCGGTCATGAAGAATATATTGTATTTATGATTTTTTTTTTGAATTTGAAAGCGGATTTCAATTTCTGAATGTTAGAATAAAGAGATAAAATATAGATTATTTTGGCATTCATTAGCAGAAGTAAAATTAATACAATACACATTGATTTATTTACTGCTTTTAATTATATGACAACTTCAGGAAATCCTTTCAAATAACTTGAAACTTAGTTGTTGTTTTTTATTAAGACACAATCAAAAGTATTTTAAAATTTATTTTGTTATTTATTTACAGAATCTTGTGTGAAAAGCACTAATTTTTGTACTTTTTGGAAATTGAAGAAATGTCAATTGGAAGACAATACAACAAAATTACAATTCTGTATTAATTTGGAGGCTTGGTATTGACATTTGCAATTCCAGGAATTATTATTTGAGTTGACAAATTCTGGGCAGGCAGTTGAGAAATTTTGTTTTCATTATTGACAATACTGATTACATTTTCATTTCACAACTGCATAAATATTTTTAATGAAGTACAGAAAACAAAAACTATTATATTCAGTTATTTGGATGCAATACCTAAATTGGAAATCCATACGGTGATTTGCTTTCAAATTAGAACTGAATCAACTGCAGCTACTGCAATTCTCTTTGAATTGTCTGAAATGTACAGAGGTTTAGCAATTGCAGGTCATATGACCACACACATAAGAAAAATGTATATTGCTCATGAATAGGCACTGATTGATGATAACCATGTAAAATTCAATTAAAAGGCATGAGAACATCTGACAGCATACTGACATATTTATGTATTCTGTCAAATAAAAGGAGAAAAAAATATCACTTTAATGAAGAATGCAATGCGAGATTGGTTATCAAATGCCAAGAAGATTTTGAATAATAAAAGAACTCATATCATACACCAAAATAAATAAATCATTGGTTTGTGATATTCCATATGTTTCTCTCATGTAAAAAAAAAACTAATTTTTGGCTAACTTTTTAGAGTAAAATAAATGAATAATAGAAACAAGAAAACTGAACTCTTTATAATTTAAATTAAACTTTTATTACAATTACTTCAGAAACAACAATATAAGAAATTAGAACCAGGTGCTTAAAATCAGTGTTTCAATCATAGTAAGATTTTAATCTTTGGTTAGATTTAAAATTACAGCATTTAGTACTTTAGTTCTATAATTCTTAATACAACAATATTTTAAATCTCCGAAAAATTTACAGAATGTTTTAATAAGAATTACAAAGACTATTATATAGACTTTCATAGATTTTTAGAACTTACAATAATAAAAGAATGATACTTTAGAGACGAATATATCTATTGTTGGAATAAATTCTTTTTATGAGTGCACCTAACTCGGCAAAAAATTAGTGTACAGAGTAAAAACATACATAGAGAGTTAACTCTTTTAATAAATTGTAAACAATCAAAGATATATCACACTCGCATGCTAATCTGAGCATTGTCTTCTTCAAAAAAGTAGATTATTAATCTTGGAAAAAAAAAAAAAATCAAATCAAGTGTTGAAAAATCAAGAGATCCTAAAATTCTCACTCTACAGCACAAATGTATATACAGTCTCTGCTCCAATTAATACAGAACTAGGGTTGAATAAATACACACTCTGCTTTCTGTACAGGATTTGAGAAAATAGCTGAATCTGTCGGCTATGTTGGAAATGTACAGGGTGAAGCTATGACACAAAATAGTCCCCTTCTTGGACGGGATAGTCGCAAACCAACACGAAATGCATTATATGTACAATCGATGCTTCTCCTGTAAAAATAATAAATAAATAATTATCTATATATATATATAGGATTTAAGGGTCCATATTTAATGGCAACTAATATTTTTATAAATAATGACATAGTGAGTGATAAATAATAATAATGCTCAGTAATGCAAAGATCCTGCAAGTAGAGCTGACACAAATGCAACTTGATTTTGCAATTAACATTTATGAAAGATTACCAGGTATAATTCCTAACATTCTAAAGTAAAAAAAATATTCCTCAAAAATGAATTTAGCATTATTTTAAATATTAACATCAACAGAAATTTTTCCTTTTTTTTTTTTGCTTGTGACTATATTTTTCTAAAAAGTTTTCAACTATTTGCATATCATCAAAATTTCAAGCATATAATTTAAATTTTGGTAACCAAATACTAAATTGTCAATAAATTTTAAAACCATAATTTGGAGAGCAAAGTTAATTTCATAGGCAAAAGGAATGTAATTTTGGAGAGTAGTCAAAATAAATTAAACATTATAGACAATAGTCTAGCATATTATTTTCCATTTGCTCAAATTATAGTCTAAAATGTAAAAAAAAAAAAGTAGATTAATATTCATGACCACTACGATTGTTTGCTGCTGGTGCTTATGTTTACTTAAATCATGTCATTTAAAATTGGCACAGCTGTATTTATATGTTTCTGGTTTTCTTACACACATAATAAATATTTGTTCCTTCTTTTAAAATATAACTTACACAAATAGAAGAACTAGATAGAGAATTTGAAAATATTCTAAAATTGGATGTACTATTGGATGATGTATCCACTTTGTAGGACATAGAATGGTTCTTAAAAAACTGAAAAATGTACAATTTATTATGCAAACTTGCTTAATTCAAAATTATCTCAAAAACATGTTGAATGTCCTGCAAAGTAATGAGAAAGAGGGCTTTCTAAAGTTACACAAAATATTCATTTCAAGTTAATATTGAGATGATACACCCTCATATGAGACTTAAAGTAATTGTAATATAATAATTTAATAATAATTTTTAAAATATCTTCAATCGAATTCTTATAAATAAATAAAATTAGAAATATTAATTTAAAGTTTTACTCTTACTCTGTGTTCACTCCTGATCCGAATCTCCGTCGCTGGAATAACCCTGCGTATGCGATTCGGGAGCAGAAGTATGGATGGTGGAGCAGCGCACAAGGCCCCGGTACAAAGCAAGCCACTCCTCTATCATCTGCGCTACCAGGTATGGCCGCTTCAGGATCTTCTGCTGTGCCACTAAGATGCCACCCTCTGTTACGCAGCAGTCCAGCCACTGCTTCATGATCTCTTCTTCTCTCCCCAGCTGAAAATATTGTACATTTTAATACATGGTATAAACTTGTAAACAAGCTTACACATAATATTATTACCATTACATGCATTGATACTTATATTTACTCATTCATTAATAGGCAATTATTTCATTAATAGGCAACATTAAATATGAAAAAAAAAATGCAATTCTAAAAAATAAACACATATTAAATAAGCAGATGACATATGTTGAATATGCTCATAAGAATGATGCTTATAACAGGGACATTTTAACAACATGTGCCATAAAAACACTGACACAAAAGCATCTGCAAAAACTGTATCAGAGACATTTTCTATAAAAATGTTGATGTACAAAAAACATATTTGTGAAACTCTGATGGTACAAATTGCCTAACACCAGATTGCAGCATAACACAGTTATATTTCCAGATTTAGCATTTTCATATTAAAAGGAATGCTCTTTTAAAACTGTAGCAATTTTAAGAACCTCACCTCATCCTGTGTCAAAAAATGCACAGGCAACCTTTGGTGATCCATGGTCATAAGCGGTAAAAATATCACTCGGAGATCATCTCCTGTGCGGATGTTAGCTCCAGCTCCCAGCGAATCCTCAGAATCAGGCTCCATGGCCACCAGAGCAGTAAAGTGGCCACGTGTGTAGCCTAGGGCAATAGGAGACTTCCAGCAGAAAGTTGGATCCCATAACAGGGGTAAGTAGATACCTGCAAGGAAAAAAAAAAAAAAAAAAAAAAAAAATCTATTTAGTATTTTGATAAATAATTAAATTATGGAAAAAGTTTGTGTATTTTCAAAAACATGGTTTTTCTACACTATTTGATTCATATTTTATTTGATTAATTTTTATGATTTACAAGTGCTATTTTTCAACATTCATTTCAAGTTATTTTGAAACACTATTACTACATATAAATATATATGTAATTGTAATCAAGATTAGTTCTCTGTAAGAACTGCTTACAAATAAAAGTACTTATTAGCTTAAAGAGTGATAATATTGAATAATATTAAGCATTTGATTAGAACCAATGAGAATTATATATAATACAAAAGTAATCAATATTCTGTCAGTAAATGAATAAGTAAGAGGTGGCTTTTTAATTTGTTTTAAATATCAGAAAGTTGATTCATAATAAATAAATGTAAAATGAGTATGAAAATAAGCAACTGATTTTTTAAAAATAAATACTATTCAATTTCAAAATTAAATCTTGAATGCTACATTGATTGGTAAAAAGGAGAAAAGTAATAAGCGTTTTTAAGCAAGCAATCTGCATTTTTAACATATAAAAAGTTCTGATAATTCTAACCTTCAAATCTGGCAAATCCTAGAGCCTCTCCTCTAAAACTCTTTACATATTTTACACCATAAACAATGATAGGCCTGCGAAGAATGTGGGCTAGAGTAAAGACATGCATCTGCTCCAGTGCAGATCCTGGCTGGGATGCTAGAGACAATAGCATGGCCCAATCCTCCTGCCATTGAGTCTCATCCAGAGAGAATTGGAGAAGGTTGGCTTGCAATGTCTCAGCCTCCTTCCATCGTGGGTACAACCTGGAAACAAGCAAATTTTATAACTAATAAGCATTTTTAATAAATTAAGATTTCTTTCTAAAAATGAATTAGGCTAGTTATAATAATCAAAAAATATATAAAGAGCAATAAAACATTATCATAAAATCAAAAGACATATTTGAATGCATAATAGTACTGACTCACAGATAACATGTTAAAATCAGATGGTTAATACAGATACTTTACATATAAAATTAATAATTATACAGTACTAATCAGAAAAAGTATTTAAAAATTATCTAGATAAATTTGGATAATGTATAAAATTTTTGCATTTCATATTTTTCTTTTCACCACAATTGCAGAAGGCATTTGATGCTCTCAAAGTGATGAAAGCGTTTTAAATATAAGAATTATATAAAAAGTGTATCTATTGTCAAAAATTACAAAATTAACAACTGTGACAAAGAATTTAATTCATTTACACAGCAGCAGCTTCACATAAACTCTCTCCCAAAGCTCTTCTAAGGCTGTTGTCACGATCAAACACTCCCCATGTTGCTTGCAGAGCTGAATCTAGGAGGCAATCCCCTGCACTGCGATTCCATAAAGCATACAGCCTTGAACCCAATCGCTCTGTTAGCTCGAGGCTCCAATTGATGATAGGCGATTCTTCTTCCAGCTCTAATCCATAAAACATGTATTTTTAAATTTAGTTTATCACAAAAATAATTTATACCACATAAATAATAAACAACTAATATTCACATAAAATAATTCTTAAGGCTGTTTAATAGCTTTTTTTTTTTTATAAACAGAAAATAGTTTGGAAGTTATTACAAAAAAAATTGATGTAGATTTTAAAATAAAATTTTATGACAGTGAATCCCAAAGTGAGTGCTGCAGTATCTTCAAAGGGGCATTGTGAATTATTACAAAAACTTCATAATTAACTACACTAAGACACTTAGCCTAATTGAACAAAAAACAGAGAAAAAGCTAAAAATTGTTAAATATGTAAATCTTTTTACATGGTACAATTTTAAATTGACCTACGTAGTATATATCTTAGTATATATATAACCAGAAATTTCTCATGAATGCAAGACGGCAACTCTGTAATTCTTTTGATTGTACCTTCATGACAGATTTGGATTGTGCTATAAGATCTTGTCGATGGAATATATTAGTAAGTATTGCCAGCTAGACCCAGTAAGTCACTAGATAGTGACCAGTAAAGATAAATTAAATGCTTGATATCAAGTCATTAATGTAGTATAGTTATTCTTATGTTACTTCTAGTTTATTGTTTCTGAAAAACAATTTTCTGATTTTTGTTCCGATATCTTTAATGATGCTTTTGAACAGTAATAAATGTGAAAATGCAGATAAAGAAAGTAAACCCTCAAGTAATGGCTTGAATATGAAGAAAAAAAAAAAAAGAGAAATTTCAAAGTTATTTAGAGTTTGGTTTTATAACACCATAAATTAATGGTGAAGAGAGACACCAATGTATATTGCATATGAAAGTTTTGGAACTAGAGTGTATGCTCTCAAGAAAATTGAAGCCCCACTTAGAAATTAATCATCCCTATACGGTAGACAAGCCTCATGATTTTTTTTTTTTTTTTTTTTTTGCCAGTAAGTTAAAAGAACTAAAACAGAAATATTTTTTTTTTTCAAGATTGTATTAATACCTACAATGTTTGCTAACATCTTGCAATGTGATTAATAAAATCACAAAATGTAAGAAGTTCCATACCATAGCAAATTGATTCCACTGGCTGCATATATGAACAACACGGCTGATGACTCTATTGGGAAACTGTTATTGGCCAACAATGCAATCAACAACATATGGTAAAGGATCTCAATAGTCAATTGAAAAAAATTAAAAGTGATGGAATTTGGACTGCTGTTATGTGAGGCTATGACTAATAAAGATGCTCATTTGGTATGCTATGCACACCAAATTACGCAGATGGTAATAACATTGCAGAAGATTTACCTCAAGATATAAAAATAACTTTTAATGGGAACTTATCACAGTTGATTTAGATTATCTGGCTAAAGAAATACTTTCAAAATGAAAATTTTACTATGTTTGCATGGATTTAAATCCATTTAATACTGGTGCTTCATCTGATTTTGTTTCTGCAGAAGAGAATCTTATTGAGACAGCATAGAATTGATAGAATTTTTAATTTCAGTTAAAGATGAATATACTATTATAAGTGATACTCTGCTGATGAGTGTTATCAGTAAATTTTAATTCCATTTTTGACATTGTATTAGTGCGAAGATAGGTTTTTGGCAGTCACTGTGATAAAGAGCAAAAATTGAGCAAAAATTAGCATGGAAAGGAAATGAGAGCAACTGTATGCAGTCTGATTTCTTGAGTTGAAAAAATGTGCAGTGATTTGTACGCTCATCCATACCATTTAATTATTAGTTTAATATTAATGAAATGAATAACAAATAAATGAAATTCAATAATAAAGGTGCATGAGTTTACTCAAAAAAGTTTAGGAACACCAGTTTTAAGATATTTACATACATTATACATTAATGTGTTATGCAAATATAAATATTTTAAGGATTTAAAACATATATAAATCTTAAAATATAAAAATTATTCTTTTAACAAAATTTTTTCCTAACACTTTTAATAAATGAGTTAATTATTTTAAACATAAATTACCTTTTTGTGCATCTCGATCAAGAAGGTCATCAAATAATTTTTCTTGTACTATTGGATTGAAATCTTCAATTTCTGCAGAAAACAAAAAAGATGTAGATTAAAAATTTGTACAAAATACTAGTGGTGAAGAAGAAGCAATGTTCTACATACCCAAAGCAAAAAGAACAAGTAATCTAATGATTACCTGCAGGAAGAGAGAAAGTCACACAATCTGTGACAAAATAACAGGGAAATTCCCCTCTTCGTTGTTTTAAGGAAGCTGCTATCATGTGGCGGATGTCTGCGGCTATTGTTCGACTAATATCTGCGGGAACTCTCTTGGCTGCTGGTCGAGTCATTTCAGTATGAGACAATAAAAGAGTCAGCAAATCTTCATGCTGCCAAATAATTAAAAATGAAATATACATGGATATTGTTTATTATTGCAGATCCTAACACATAACGCCCAAAAGACATTGTTTTAAATATAATTAAAAATTTAATAAAAAAAGTGAATTTTTAATATTGAATTTACTATCACATATTGCTGTAATTAAAGCAGCATATGTAATAAAATTACTTCCGTTTTGAATTGCATCTATATCAAAACTTTTCTTAAACTCTCCATATTTCCCATTATTCTTTTCCTGAACTTGAAAGGTAATAAATATTTTTAATCATTTTACAAAACTGTTATTTGGCTTAACAATTTCATTCTTTTGATCATATTGTATTGATTTTAACTAATAGATTTCATTATTGCGAAACTAGATATTTTTATTTAACCAATTTTAGTTTTTTTTTTCTGAATGTCACAATTTTGTCAAATTGTAACATAAAATTTTATACTTAATGAGCTTGAATTCATTAATTGATACACACTGTACGCTCCTTAAAAAGATAAACTTTTATATTTATTTCAAAAGTTATATTTTCTCAACTTTTAAAGTAGTATTTTTTAAAATAAATATATCACCACCTACTGATGATTTGTTTTATGCTTTTACAAAAATTTCAATGCCATAATAATTTCTAACATATCTTTTTCATTATCACTTGATTTATAACTAAAAAGCATAAAGATTTTGTATGATCTCGCAAATTTGTTTCTCTTTCATTTATACTTATTTCAACAATATTCATAACTGAATAGAAATATCAAAAATATTTAATATCTTAGTAAATCCACTTTGTAGAATAGAATATCAGATACATTCACAATTTTATTCTTTGGAGAACAACAAATTCTTTCCCAGATTGTAAAAAATCATTATGTAAAAATTATTACTCAGTTTAAAAAAAAAAAAAAAAAAAAAAAAAAATTCTGCAATGTGCAATCTTTATGTCATTTATTGAAGATATGATAATATTTTGATCTTTGATGATTTTTATGTAATTAAAAAAATGTGTAAACATTTAAAAATATTACACAAGAATGATCATAGTTAAAACAGAAATTTTCTGAACTATGTAAAATATTTATTAATTGTGCATGAAACAAATTAGATTTCCTCTTCCTCACTATTCAAGCAAAATCACCATACAAAAATTTAAAGAAAGCACTACTTATATACATACTACTTCTAGATATGTTGTTTTTAACATTGACAGCAAAAATCATGTGGATATATATCATTTGAATTTCAGAAATGGAAAGTATACATTTTTTGGAAGGTTAATATGAAATTTTCAGAGCTGAAAGCATCAAATTTTATAAATTTTTGAAGCACAATCAGCTGTAATATTAAAAATACAGCTGATCATGCTCAAAATAGTATTTGTGAACAATATACTTATTACTCAATGAAAATGTTGTAATTATACAAAAATAAAATTTCCCCATGATAAATCGATTTGTAAAATAAAAATTCCCCATATTTGTTTGTTAAAAACTTGTTTTCTATTCAGCATCAAGTACTTCTCTTTACAATCCTGAACATTTTTGAAAAAGATGAAAAGTTAGTTTAAAATTTAAAATCCAACCCAAGATCATATAATAAAATTCAGGTAGAGTATTTCTTAAATTTACTATAAAAATACCATGCAAGTATGCCTAATAATCTGGACATAGTTGAGAGAAGAACAATATATAAGAAAAAGCAATAAGGAAGTGTAATACATACTTGAAATCGAATTGCTAAATGCACTAAAGTGTAACCAGGGTCAAATGCAGAAGGCCTCTTTAATAAAGCAACTTCATTAGCATTTAGCTGCCTTCCAGGGTCACCACCCACGGACAAGTATTCAATCACAGGTTCTGCATCTCCATCTACGACTCCCATACAAGCATTCAACCAGGTCCAGTCCACTTCGCGGTTATTTCGTCGTGTGTTCCGTAAGCGGCATTCTTCAAGGTAATTGTTAGGGGTTCTGGAGAGTTCACTTGCACATGCTAAGGGTGTTGAGACCTATTAAAAGTTCAAAATTTTCAAAGTTATTTTCAAGCTGCGAATAGATGATCAGACTTATATTTTCATAATCTTTATTTAATTAATATGACTTAAAACTGCATAATTCTTTCTTGTAAATTAATTATGAGTTAAATAAAAATTATTTTTAATGTTACCCGCAATCAATAAAATTAAAAGAAAGCAAACACTTAGTGACAAAAAGTAGTATAAATACATTAGAAAATATTAATTTTTTTAATTTCAGTATTTTATTTAAAATTTAAATATTGATTCTAAAAAAAAATAAATTAACTATAAAAAAAAAGTTACAGATTATTAAAAAGAATTCAATTATTTTTTTATAATAAAAATAATTATTAACAAAATTTAAATTCTAAAGAGATAATAAAATGATTTTATGAAAGCTTTTTTTTTTGACAGTTACAACTATTGCTTAAAAAATGTATAATAAACTAATAATAGAAAAGTAAAATATTTACTATTCTGCTTACAATGTATAGATAATTTGATAAACATATTATTAACTACTACATAAACAGAAGTAAGAAAATTCATTTGTGTAAAAAAAAAAAAAAAAAAAAATTTTGTAAAAAAATTTAAGAAAGTAGGTATATTTCCTACCAAACCGAAACAGTAAATAATAAAAAAATAATTCTTACACTGATGGGAATACGAGTTAAATTACTAACAATATTAATACATTTCACACAAATAAAAGTTGGCATCTAAAATTCAAACCAAATTCAACTTCAAAATTCAATGTATACAGCTATTTTACACAATTAAAATAAATATAAGTCTAAGATGACTAATGAATAAGCAATGTAAAAAATTATTTAAAAGCGGATACCTGAATCTCAGTTGTTTCAGAAGATAAATGGTCATTTCTCCTCAAACAATTTACAGGTGGATAGACTGTTTGTACATCATATTGATTGGATCGCTGTCTAGATCTGCTTTCATTTTCAGTCAGAGTTTTACAAGACTGGTCCATTTTAGGTCGAGGAGTGTGGCACAAAACACACTGAAAAGGATTTTCCCCCATAAAATTACTTCATAGTGATAATTTAAATAATTTGAAATATAAAAGATATACAGAGAAGGATCTGAATTATTAAATACCATATTAAAAGGGTTGGGATTTATTGTCTATATTTACAATTTATCCAAGTGTTTAACAAATTTCTCTTTCAATTTAGTCAGCAACCTACAACTCACGGCTTATAACATGAAAATCATAAGTTACCTTTAACATCAACTCTTAAACTAATATGTAAACAAAAAGCAATATATTGTAAAATAAGTCTTTGGAAATTAATTTTTGAATTCTTGCAAGCCTACAAAAGGCCTTTTATGACAATCCTGTTTCTGTCTTGCAATCCATCTAATTCTATTGTTTTTGTTTTGAAAGCACCATAACAACATTATACTAGGCCTAGTAATATCCAGCAACAGGAGGTTCTGTTCATTTTGTCACATTACATATGAAAGTGAAAAAGAGAACCCATATCTTCATAAAAAAAAGGTAAATTTGTTAAGATGTCTGTACATTATTATTACACCAATCATATAAAATTCACACTTTTTAAAAATTTTTACTTAGTAGTATCTACAGTTATTTTGATATAATTAGCATCTTCCTCAAAAAAAAAAAAAAAAAAAAGTTCAAAACATTTCAGAAAATAGCCAGTGTCAATTAGGCAAAAACCTTTCAAAAGGTCACAAACCTTCTTAAGATCTGTAAGAGAGAGAGAGAGAGAGAGAGAGAAAGAAAGGGAATAATTTTCTTATGAAGAAATTTTTCTTAATGCAGTTTTAAATACACAAAAAGGATAAAAATAAATATTCAAGAACTATATAAAAATATAACCAATAACTTTTTATATTTGAACTTTGTAGAAGAATATTCAAATATATAATATGAATAGATATTATAATACAAATTACTAAACTTCTAAAAGAAAAACATTGCTTGAAATAAATCTTTACTATATAATTAAGCTTGAGAAACAATGCATTTCATTACTTTAGCTCTTCACTTCAAACTAGTAGACGAATAATTTCATTCATCCTAATGGAAAGGAGTAATTTGAACTTCCTTATTTATTTTCCTTTCATTGTTTCGCAACTAAAAATTACTGTAATTTAACTTCACAAAAAGCTCACAAATTATAATTTTCTTCTATTCATCAAAAAATATTTTATCTGAAAAATGCCTACTTTAATAGACTTTGGCCAATTCTCATAAGTACATGTGGCACAAGTCCATTTGATTGAGCGGCTCCAAGACTTATTTCTGTCATTGTGGTAATTGTCAGAGTGAACACATGCTGTGGTGGTATCCATCGATGCATTGTTTGATTGATCTTGTGAAGGAGTATTGTTTTTTAGCTCAGGTGGGGGACTGGCTCTGCGCTTAGTGGCGCACTGAGTGCACTTGGTGGCTCGAGGCCAGTTTAGATAAGTGCATGAGGGGCAAGACCATTTGTTGTGGGGGTTAGATGGAGTACTGCTGCTTTGTGCTGCTGGTGGACTACATGCATCAGAAATCAAAGGTGTTATCTGGGAAAGAAAAAAAAAAGCAAATTAATAAGAAATGTGTCTGAAATTACACATTATTAATAAAATCAGAACTTGGTATAAATGGTGTAAAGTTTTTTTTTTTTTTTTCCCTTTAGATTAGAATAACATGAAAGAAATGTATGGGAGTTTAAGGCCTATTAAGTGGATCTATATACCACTACAGGGAATTTTTTTAAGTTACATACTATAGGGTTCACTCATACTATATAGTTGTGACTCAAGAAACTGAAGTTCTCAGACAATTCTGAAACTAAATGTTGTTTTTAATGCAGCATTATGGAATATATTCAATAGCAACAAAATTTACTTAAAATTAAATTAAACATCAACCAACATCCTCAGAAAAACAATGGATCATTATTTTAATATAAAAACTGTGTTACAAAAACCTAGGATTCTTTGACATGGTTGATTCTTATGAAGGGAAATTGAAATAGATTTTTTAATCTAATATGTCTCATTTGTAAGCAACAAATGTTACTGATGTAGTAACATTCTACTTTGCATATTGTTTAAATTTTTACAAATAAAAGTTTGTTAATCAGTTCTGCAAATATTTTGTGTTAATGCTTATGTGACAAAATCACAAAATTTTACAAATATATTAGAGAAGCTTACCATATATATGTCTTGTGACTTATCTTGCGATATAATTTGTGATTGTTTTGGAGAGCGACATATTGTACATTTAATGGACTTAGGCCAGTTCTCGAAAGTACACATGCTGCACGTCCATTTGGATTCATCTTGACTCATCGTATCAATTTGTCCACAATATTTTATTGATCAAGAGGCCTAAGTAAATAATCTGCAAAATAAAAAAAAAAAAAAAAAGTATAGCAATTTTTTTTCAATAATATTACACAGGATATACAAATGCATTCGTTCCATTTCAAGTTTTATCTTTAAAAGTATTTTTTTCTTTAAATATTGCATAATTAATTTGTATTTACTTGATATTTTGAAATTAGATATTAGTTTCAGTCAAATTTCAAAATTGGAATAAAATTAATTTTTGTTGATTTAATTAAATTATATAGTCTAAACTATATATTATCATATATAATATTACCATTTATGATATTAAAATATATAAAGTTAAAAACAAATTTCATTCAAGAAATATTTATAGATAATTTGCACAATTTTTAATTTCTGTCCAAATCTTTTGAGATGTGAAAGTATACTATCATAAATAGGTACAATACTAAAAATGAACATGTACATCTAATATTATATAACCAGAAATAAACATATAATTTACAAAAATAAAATATATAATAAAGTGTAATTTTATATATAAATCACATTCAAAGCATTTTTTAAAAAACAAATAAGCTTAATGCTTCTTATTCACGTTCAAGAAATAAAAAGTGTTTAAATATATTTTATAAGTGCTTCAAATAAAATATAACATAAAATTGCAGTTTTAGAAATTTGGGAAATATTTGTTTATTGCTAAGTTGGTGGTAAAAATGAATTAGATTGCTGATTGAAATGCAATCCTACAATAATATTTTTACTGAGAGTTGATGAATTTAAAGAAAATAGCAAAGGAAGCATTTCTATTTTGTTTAATAGTGGGGAAAAAAAAAGCTGAAATGCCAGAAAAGCAACAATTTTAAGAATTAGGAATTAATTGAGTGACATATTAAAGCAAGAATAATAAAGGACATTGCAATCCTAATTCCATTATGCTAGAATACATGTGAGAAATATATGAAAACTAATCCTAAAAGGAATACAAAGTCAATTAATAAAAGGACTTAAAGGGGGGATTACCAAAAGCAGCGTTAACTATGATAGTTGATCCTTTTACTCAAACAGTTTTAAAAAGTATGGAGATGAAGGAGTTATATAAATAGGATTTTCAAAACATACATTTTAATCTAATTCTGAAAAACATATGAGGGGGGAAGCATAAAAATAACTCTTTTTGACACCACTATAGTTTTTGCACACGATTGAATCAGGATGAAAATAGATTTCTCTCTGGCCTGTCTATGAAAGGAAGCCCAAATACTTTATGTACAAAATAAAAATCAACCAGTTCACACATCAAGCAAAATGTTTTGGTAAGAATACAGAAAGTAGCAATGACTGACTGCAACTAAATAAAAAGGAACTTGATCCCAATGAATAGGAAATGGCAAGTTGTTGAAGCTTTCTAATACTATTAGGAAATGAAGCCCATATCAAATTAAGGAGAATACCTAAGAATAAGAACCAAACAAGTATTCCCAAAGAATTCTAAAATTGAATCAAATAAGAATTCCAAAAGTTTTGAGTAGAGTATGGGAAACTACCTATGATAAATGATTGATACATTGGGAGAAAAATAATCACTAAATCCCAGGGTCTTCTAACCTGCAATTTGTCTAATATTTAAGCATTTATTTATTTAATTTATTTTTAAGTATTATCCTGATAAGATGATCAAAATAAAATTGAGGTTTCCAAAAAATACAAATAGATAAAAAAATTAATTAAAAATAGTATTCATTTATTATGAATGTAAAAATATGAACCATGAGATGAATTAAAAAACAACTTTTTTGGTATTTTAAAATAATTTTACATTATCTTATAATATACAATAATTATAATGAGTCATCTTAAAATATGAACTCATAAATAATACTTACAAAGATTCATGATGACAAATTAAGATCCATTTTAATAAATTCTTAAGTGTCACAAAATCTGAAAAAGGAAAAATTCATGAATATTTCAACAGATATAATATGCAACAAATTAAGATTTTTTTCACAGTTTTTATCTGCTGATTTGATAAAAACTTTCATTCATCCAAAAAAAAAATCTAAATTTTTTTCAGGAGAATAAAACAGGAATACATAATAGAAAAACATGATGGGGACAAATATAAAATCATAATTTTATAACTGCAAACAAAATATTATTTTTTTTTAGTTAAAGCATTTATTGATGTTTTTTTTCAACTACATTGTTTATTTAGAAATTAATTTCAAGGATGTGTAGCATGCTTTAAAGAATTTTTACTTATCAACAAAAAGAGGATATACTGATCCTAATTATCATAAAAAACTCCTGCTACTGAGAAATAATCACTTAAAAATAAATAACACAGCTAAAAAAATGTACAATCAAAGTATTTTTAAAAATAAGTTTACCTGTAAGTCAAAACAGTTTATTTCCTTATCAAACAAAATCATTAATTAACTAAATTGACTTTTCAGTTTCAGAGCTGGTTTATTTATTTTTTAAACGACTGCTAAAGAATAAAAAGAAAAATTAACATTTTCACAAATTAAACAAAATAGGAATAAACATTTCTGAGTATTTAACACCCTTTTGGTTTTTAATGTTTACAGATTGACAACAGTGGATAATTTAGTCTAGAACTTTTATAAATAAACTCAAAACATTTTTTTAAATATAATATTTCCTAAAAGAATTTTTTTTTTCGCATTATGACACAGTTCTTTAAAATTATTTACTATATAAAGACTCTGAAAAAAGGTAAAATTATTTGATAAAGACATACTTGGAAAAACTACAGTACTTTCTTAAAATTAAAATATATATCTATATGAATGAAAAAAATATTTCCCATATTGTTTTTTTGTACCTAAAATTTTTTTTTTCTAAATAATTCATTGATATATTTTATCTTATGAAAAAGAAAATATTTTTATATTAAAAAAAAAAAATATTTAATAAATTCTGTCACTCAACATTAAATACAAATAAAATCTCTCAAAACTTAACAAATAATAATGTAATATAAATACAATAAAAACAATTTAATATAGTCAAGTTCTAACTTGATTTTATTTTTCATTAAGTTTAGAAAATTTATTAATAAAGATTGTAAGCATTAGATAACTTTCCTGCAAATAAATATTATAAGAATAAAACCACAGTGAAAAAAGGAAAATAGGACATATTGCTTCATATGTTATTTACATAATTTAAAATTTTTTTATAAGAGGACAAAAGATAATGAAACACAAAATTAAATTGGTATGAAATTGAACACTATTCACAATATCTTAATATTATATAATGACAATAACTAACCTTTGTCAACTAAAAGCATTAAATTATTGAATTTTCAGAATAAAATAAAAGAAAAAGTTAAACAATATCTACATCAAATTTTTATAATATGATAAAAATCAGACATTTATACATAAAAAGAAAAACTCTTTTTCGAAATATATGAA
This sequence comes from Caerostris extrusa, assembly GCA_021605095.1. Classification (NCBI taxonomy): domain Eukaryota; kingdom Metazoa; phylum Arthropoda; class Arachnida; order Araneae; family Araneidae; genus Caerostris; species Caerostris extrusa. Next base: position 30,702 of record BPLR01014064.1, read on the forward strand.
AGCACGCAATAAATATTTGGCTAACTAGTAACAAATAGAAAATATAATATATTTTAAATTTGTTTAAAAGAAAATAATTTAACCATGCGTAATAACTTTATTTTTTTTAAGATTTAACTTTCGTTAAAAATAAAATAAATTTGTTCGCTTCATAAAAATGATAAGTTAAATTAACTAATGAAAATAATCAACAAAAACATAGTGAAAATTTGTAGGAAAACGATACATTTAAATTCATGCAAAACATAAACAAAATAAATAGTATTAGGCATAACAAATATGTTTTACCCGATATATTTTTCTTTTGAGACGTGAAATTGTCGTTAATACGAATGTTAGAAAGAACGGCTTTTCAAGCATCACATTAAAATTTACGAAAAATATCACAGAAATAAAAGGAAATAATTTTTCACTTGATTGCAAAACTTAGATTATTCAATCCATTTGTTTTCCAAGTCGCGCAGCTTTGAGCTTCTGTGACCTCACTTCCTTCAGAAATCCAAGGAAAAAAACAAAACCAAAAATGAATTCTTAAGAAATTGAAAACAGTGTAATCATTCCAGATACATAGAAAAAAAAAAAAAGTTATGCAATTTTCGTTTATAGTACAAATTTTAGAAAACTTTAAGTTTTACTTGATGATAAATCTTAAATTAAACAGCTTTAAATTATTTATTTACAAAACATCTTTTTTAGTAACATCCAATGCCGAATTTTATGAACAAATAATGTTTATTTATAAATAAATAAAAATAAACGAAAACGAAACTGATAAATTTTTGAAAAGCGCAAGTAATTAATTTGAATGAATTTTTAATAAAAATTACTCAATTTGAAAAAAATATTTAATATTTTGAATTGTGAAACGATATGATTATTTATAATCATCTGCCCGCCTTAGGGCGAAATAAAAAACAAAAATAAATAAAACCTATTTTTTTTCCTCGTTTGTGCATTTGTAGTGTACCAGTGTGGCAATCTAAATATCGAGGTGACTTAGTTACTTTGTGTATTGTGTTATAATAAATGTTTCTAAACTTGCGACCTTGTAGAAAACGGTTAGTTTTCGTGCTTCTGTTTCGATTTGCTGATTCATACTTGTCACCCCAGTTGTTATCACTGTGGATGGCATGAGTGATGCAACTCAGCTTTGATGTCTACCAAGCCACTTACAACAGCTAATTCGCGTTTGATAAGATTTAAAGCAACTAAAGTCAGGAGTTCACGAAAAGTGTGCGACGAGAGATTGGCATGCAGAGGAAACAAACCTTTTGCTGTGTACATTTGTAAACAATGCAACTCCAATCAGTGTGAAGCTTGCGAGGCTCTTTTGCACGAAGATTTCCGATTACATTTACATGAAAGAGAATTAATATCTTGTCCACCTGCAGAAGAACTTTGTGAAGGCACGTGTGAGGATAGGAACTTTGCTGATTTAACTTGCGATCATTGTCGCCGCAATTTTTGTTTTGTTTGCGATCATATCGCTCATTTTCAAGTAAATAAAACTCATTCAAGAACTAAATTCATCAATCAGGGAGACGAATTTCTCTCGTGTGAAGAAATTCCGGATGAATATTTGCATCTAGTTGAAGAAACTGATATTTCAATCAACGGAGAGAATTCCTCTCCTTTACACCAAGACGAAATGATGTCTTTAGATTCAGATTTGCCTGATTTGTTCCCCGAACATGAAGTGGAGAATAAGTTAAGGCATAAGAATGCTTTAAGAGAATTTAAGAGCTTTTTACTTATAAATGATAAAGAACAGTTACAGGTGAGTGTTGGACTGTGTGTTGTCATTAAAAGTTATCACCAGTATGATATACATTGAAAATAAACTGTTCCTTAAATCAAGTAATTTATCAAAATGGTTAATGCAAATGCTATAAAAATGACTTTTCATTGTTATTAATTTTTTATTGTACATTATGTGTTTCTTAAGTTAAGTATTGAGGTATAAAATAATAACAGGAAACATAGAATTCACGCATTATGCATCCATAAGTGATTAACTATCATTTTTTAAAATCCTTTGTAACTAACTGTTCCTAACTGACTTTGTATTCCTTTTTGTTAGTAATAAAATTTTAATGCATATAATTTTTTGCACATTATAAATAAAGTCATTTTTTTTATTTTTTTTTTATTTTGACAACTGTATAACATGCACAAATATAAACATATTATCCTAAATTCATGTTTGCGTTTAAATATATTATTTGAAGTTTAAAAAAAAAAAAAAAGACAGGAAAATGTATTTGTTAATATCAGGTTTGTGAAACATTTATCAATTGGAAACTAATTTCATCATTCGGTCTAATGATCTATGTTAAAAGAAAAGGTTTTTTATTTATTCAAATTAATTTTTTTATATTAATAACCACAAAATATTTTTTGATAGAACTAAATGTAAATAATTTCATAAGGCCAAAATATCTAAAGTAAAAAATATAAATCAATCAACATTCTTGGTACAGTTTTAAAAGTCATCAAACTTGGCATTTGGATATTTGTAAAGCAGGCATAAAAATAATATTAGTGCTAATATAATTAAAATGAATTTTTAAAAAAGAATTCGAAATTGAAAATTTCAGACTTTTCCTTAGAAACTTCCTTGCTTTTCTTTTCCTCAGAAATTTCTTATATACATAAGAAATTTAGAAAATTTGTGAAATAAATTCAATGACTTTTATTGTATTAATAATTATAAATATGTGCAATTTTTTAACTTTAAAGGTATAGTACTTCTACAAACTTAAAAACGATATACTTGTGCCTTAAAAATATTTCAAAAATAACAATGTTAAATCAACAGGTATCAAAATATTATAAAACATTTTGATGGGCCTAATTAATCAATATTAAAGGCTACTAGGATTTCTGTAAAAAAATCCTTCCTTGTAAAGGCTGAGTGGTGTTACCATGTTGAATTAGTTAGTGCTCTTTATTGATCGCTAAGCTGATCCCAAACTCGGTGATTGGTAACCAGCTCCTCTATTTGGAGAGTCCCTAGAATTTTGAAAATAAAAAAAAAAATTCTTTTTATAGAAGTGTCTCTGTAATCAGATTTTATCTCTTAAATATGCTTGACTTCTGACTTCAATTTCATATCTCTGGTTTCAATGATTAATTCAGTGGAAACATTTAGCCAGTTGTCAAAATCGTTACATTATCTTATTGGATATTCTTTTTCAAAAGAAAAATTCTATCAAGGACCAAATGTAAACAATTAAAAAAAATATGTAAATGTTAAAATGTAGATTAATCAACACTCTTATAATGATTTTGAAAATTATCAAATTTTGGCACATTTAGCTGCCAAATTTGATTAATTTTTTTAGCTTACAAATTTGATTTTTGGGTATCTGAATATCAAAGTTGTTGAGAAATCACAAAAATGAGTGATGAATTTTTGATAATTGTATTTTGCCATAATTTTCACAAGTGAAGATTTTGGGGAAAGATGAAAATTTATAAGAACAACAATGGAATAAAAACATTAAAGAATAAAAAACAATGTATGTATTAAACTTGTATGGATATAAATTTAATACTGACTTATTTAAAAATGCACAACTTTAAAATTTTTAATTTTCCTCAAATACTTTAAAAGTTGTTATTAAACAATTTAACTGAAATTTATATTGAAAAAAATTAAAAAACATAAATTGTGTTTAGTTTATAGTAAACTACCCTTTTAAAATATAACTATTCCCAAGTAATAAAGGATGATGTTAATAATGGTAAACATGGCCAGACTAAATTTTTAGAGATCTGCAATTAGGCATAAATATTTTTGAATTTTTAAAAATATATTGTATACAAATAAAATAAATGTTTTAAGTTAAAAATCTATAATACATTCATTAAAAATTATTAATTGTAATATTTTTTCCTTCCTTAATAGGTGAAAGATACAGACCAGTTTATTGAAAATTTGGGCTGTGGAAACAAGCAACTGAAAGTAGTATCCATCTTCGGCAATACTGGAGATGGAAAATCATTTACCTTAAATCACACATTTTTTGAAGGCAGAGAAGTTTTTTTCAGACATCTTCAGCTCAAGAGTCATGTACTGTTGGTGTATGGGCAGCTTACTGTCCCTCTTTGGGCGTCATTACTATTGATACTGAAGGATTCTTGGGACAGGCATCAAATCCAAATAAAAGGGCCAGAATGCTCCTAAAAGTAAATTTCGAATAATGATTACATTAGTATTTACTTGTATTATAGGATAGATAAAACCATAATTTTATAATAGGATTTTATATGTATGTATATATAGATTATGAATGTTTAGTGAAACATATAATTCAGCTGAACTGTGTTTTATTATTGTGCATGCATGTCTAGCTAGATTTATTCAATTCTAGCATTTTACTTATATTAATGAAATGATGCACAGTAAACTGAAGGAATATAAAAATATTATATTAGGATATTTTTTTGCCTTTTGAAAATCGTAAAAAAAAAATAATAATCTTACAGCTTTATGGTGAATATATTGAATTTGTATTTAAATCTGTTATTTTTAGTTACGATTTTTTACAATGGCATGATATCTATTCCATCAAAATAATCTTGAGTTGCAAATTCCACTAAGGTAGTAGAAATTATACAAATTTGCCAAGTACAGAAAGAAGTTAAAGGAAGTAATTGATGATTGCTAACTCATAACAATCAACTAAGCCAATAAAATATCACATGTAGAAAAATTGGCTACTAATCCTTTGTAAATAGTTTAAAATGATTGTATCATCTTTTAGTTGAATATTGATCTCCTGTCTTCAATTTTTAAATTGATTTGTGTCACTTTGCTCTTGGAGACATATTAAAAAGTTCTCATTTAATCCTAAGGAACAAATAAATAAATAATTTTTAGGCAGGAAACTCAATTAGAAATGAATTAAATTCATAAGTTGAGTCAGCTTTTTTTTCCCTCCTGTTCTTACTATTATTAGTTGCCATTTAATCGTACCTTCTCTTTTTCAACAGGTATTAGCAATCTCTGACATAGTAATTTATCGTACCCGTGCTGAACGACTCCACAACGACATGTTTTCCTTCTTAGGTGATGCCTCTGCTGCATATTCAAAGCACTTCTCTCAGGAATTGGAAGAAGCCTGCACTCGTTGCAATGTGGAGGGACCTCTTTCAATTTTGGGTCCAGCTGTAATTATTTTTCATGAAACACAGTACACCGACGTTTTATCTAAAAGTATGTCTCGGGATCAGTTGATAGTAATGTGTGTTAACCAACACTTATAATTATCCTTTATGATTCTTAAATTATACAAAGACGGTTATGATTAGACTTTCTATATCACTATAAAATGAAAATAATTATAAAGAAATTTAGCAGTTTATTGAAGTAATACTTCTGTAAAATATTTTAATTGCATTGTCAACAAAGTAAATATATTTTAATATTGCTAGACATCTTAATTGTAGCTTCATGGATAAAATAAATAATTAGTCATTTTCTATCATGTTTACTTTCAAACCCTTCATAGTTGCCAATTTTTTTTTCTTCTGAGCAGTTACTTTTTTTTTGACCTCCAGTATATGAACAAAAAAATAATGAAGATATGAAATCAATGGTATTTTATTTAAATCAGTCAGTATTATATGATCAATTAATTTATATGAATATAGATGTTTTTTAAAGTATTATGATGTACTTATTTGTATGTTTTGTTAACTCCTGATTTTAAATAACCAAATTATTTTCAATAGATGACAGTGTTGAACCTGAGCTGTACCTGAGAGCCAAATTCCAGGATAATGGATTCAAAGTAGATGCCTTCAGTAGTCTTGAATACCTGGGCATCTGCAGTAACTCTGGGGCAACCAACTTCAACGAACTGCGAGTCAAAATTGAAAAACTTGTGCAGAATTCTACTGTTCGGGTGCCTAGATCTCCAGCTGTTATTTTTAAAGTTTTAAAGGTGATCTTTTATAATTGAAATATCTGTATGTGTGTTAATTTTGATCTAAAAATGCATAATTTAAAGAAAAAAAAATTCTTAGAAAAGATTTTGAGTAAGTAAGTAAAATTGCATTTATTTAAAATGTAAAAATTTTTATTAATATCTATTACAAAAATTTTGGCTTGAAAATAACTTTTTACTTCATTTTAAAGCTTAAGAAATTATTATTTTGTGTGCTTTGTTGGGCTTACATAACATAAAGTGTTCATTTGTAGTGTATTTTTTTAAAAATGTTGTTAAATCAATGAGTTTGTGTGTATTATTTTAAATTCTTGCATCCAAATTACTATTTATAAAAATTCTTTAAATTTTAACTTTGTTAAATTGCATTACTTTAGCCCATCAATCAAGTTAGTTTAAAGATGTCCCCCCCCTTTAATCCTGGCAGTGGCATGTATGTTTGTGAGTGGTTTGGAATCCACTTTAAGCTGTAGGTACCGGTCTATTTAACCTTCGTGTGCACAAGATGATTGTAATGTGAATCCCCCCCTTTAAAGTTTAGATAGTACATAAAAGATGTAGTGTTTTTATATTAGTACATATCACATTTCCACATAGGCATCTGCATAATTTAATTTTTGTCATTATTTTTTATGTAATATTTTCGTTTGTTATTAATTTCTTGCATCTGTTCACCTATTTTTTTACGTTAAAGACAATTTTTTTTGCAGGTAAATGTGTTTAATATTCCTTAAGGTAATTTATAGATTTTAAGTGTCCTCATTTCATTATTAGTATTTAACAGAAAGTGTTATTAATATAATTTAGAATTAATATTTTTATTTCCAAGTAGATAAAACAATCTTTCAATATTCTAGATTTTTATATTTATACAATGTTAGACTAGAAAATGAGTTGAAATTTTACAAAATTGACCAGTGATTGCCATTTTATTTTTCCTAATTTCAAATGTAAATTTTCCATTTTGTCGTAAAGATCTGATTTTTTTTTTTTTTATATTTACAATCAAATAATTTTGTATGCCTGCTTTATATAAAATTTTTTTTTGGTAGGCTACACTAAAAATGAGATGTTTGGATCATACTTTACAGAACTACTTTCTTAAATCCAAATATGTAAGTGATATAAAATTGTATGGCATGTTTTGAACTTACATTCAGATTGGCAAAACTTTTTGACCAAATTAATTTCGTTTTAAAAAAGAATCTTTGTTTTTTTTAAACCTGTTTGTTAAATTTCTTTCTTTTTTTTTTTTTTAAACAGAAAAATGTCTGATTACTACAAATATATATTTGCTTGAATGATATTTATAATAACTCTTAATTACTTGAAGTGAGCAATAAACATTAAAAATATTACATTGTAATAGTTAACTTTTTAACCTGTACCTTTAATTTCATTGTATATTTTGTTATTACTAATTATATAGCCTTAATATAAAAATGCTTTCAGTAAATGTTGAAAATTATTTTTAATCCTTTTTTGTAATAATAAGACAAGCAATTGAGCATTTCTTTAAAGTGATATAAAACCATTTATTCACAAACCAAGATAATTAAATTTTTAAGATTCTCTTTTGCATTTGAATCATTTAAAAATTTTGATTCATTTGAGACTTCCTGGAGATGATTTTGCTAAATATCTTCTGTATCAGTAGCAATGTAACTTGTTTTATCTGTACACTAAAAGATGTTGCTTCTTTCTAGTATGCAATATTCTTAATGCTCTGGAAAAAGATAAAGTGAAATAAAAATGAATCATGCTGCTAGATGACTTAATTCTCTCTATATATTTCAAGCAACATTGCAGCCCACTTCAAGACATAACATAAAAAAAAAATAACCATTGAAACAGTTATTTTATTTTGTTAATTAAACTATCAATTTTTCTCCGTGATATTTTCAAGAAGGTATTTTTCATTCTTAAATACTTGAACATGTTTGTTACAAAGCGTTTCTGCATGTAGAATTTTTTTGCATGATTAATTTATATTGAAAACTAAATTAATATAATACAGACATGATAATCTATTCAGCTTTCAAAATTTGTGAAATGATTTTTTTTTTTTTTTTTTTGTATAGTAATTTCACAACTTCTGTCAGATTTATTAAATAAAAATTAATATTTTGTCAATTTACTGAAAATGCTATTTGTTTAAAAATGCAAGAAATTTCTTTTCTTTTATCTATCTGAATTTTATATTAATTACTCTCAATTTGTTTTAATGCAGGTTTTAAATGAAAAGTTCAGTGGAAATATTGATAAAGCTATACCAAATACTTTTCCTGATCAGTATTTCACTTGTTCAGCTATTTGTAAATCTTGCAAGTAAGAATTTAAGTTTTTAATTAATTAATATATTATTATTTAATTTTGGTGTAGCTATTTAATATTGTTATGTAGCTACTTAAAATACAATACAAATTGTTTTCTGATTTTTAGTTCATAAGCAAAATAAGGAAATTTCATTTTTTATGGAGGTGTCTAAAATTTAATTTAACATGTAGAATTTATAAATATTTTGATTGGTTAGTTATGGTTATAACTCCTTTTAATGTGCAATTATATTGTAATAGTGAACTTTAATGCAAGTTTTAAAGCTTAAATAACATTATGATATAAATTTTTAGAATGAAACATAATTATTTATCATTTATTCTAATTAAAAATATTATTTAAAAAATTATTTCTGATGGATAAAAGATTTCTTCTCATCTTATTAAACTAACATGGTAATTATCTAATCTATAAGTTAGTTATATAGCTTATTCTTGTGAAAATCAAAACATAATGACAGTAATAAACTTCTATAGTAAAATAATAATTCTGAATTCAATACCTTTTATAAAAGAAATTGAGTTGCAGGGAGTCTGATGTCACTTTTATGGAATATTGTGTTAAGTTTAAATGTTGCATTCAAATTCAAAAATAAGCAAGTGAATCTTAACAGAAAGTCTTGGTTATTATAAACATAGTAACCAAGTAATCATGTAAACACATGACACATTTATAGATTGAAAATCCTGTTATTGGAGGGTATTAACACCAGATGCAGCACAATTGGTGTTTGCTCTGACCTTTGATGATGTTATGAAAGTACAGCATTAAAGGTTTTCCTCACAGTGGTGTACCCTGGGTAATTCTGAATCTACTGTACTAATGATCTTAGGTGAAGTGTTCAATATTTAAAACAACATATCACAAGTACATATGTATTTCTGCAAAATGAAAAATAAGAGCTAAGTTTCATCATGATAATTGTGTTTTTTAACATAATGCATACAAATTAATAATGAATGTTTCATTTCATAAGAAAATGGGCTTTTCAAATGTGTGTAATTTTTCTTAATTATTTTCCTAGTAACAGAATTTTTCTGTTTTCATTTATAATATGTGAATTTGTTGCTGTCTGTTCTTGTTATATTATGTATTAACAAAATATTTCTTTCAGTAAAAAATATATTTTTGATATTGAAAAATGTTTTATAAATATTCCTTTTAGATGCCCGTTGTTCAAACAGTATGAATCACATAAAAGAAGATATACCTCATGCATCTTCTAATAATTGTGTATATCAACACCAATATGAAAACAGAATATATTTATGCAAGGTATTTCATGCAATTCTAAAAAATATTTTTCTGTAGTTGGAATTTCTGCTTGAGTTGATGAAATACTTCTTGTTTTTTTTTTTTATTTTTGATTACTACTTTTATTTTTTAGTTTTGATAATTTTTAACTTTCTAATTTTACTGAATTTTTGCGACAAATTTTGTATAAAAATTCCTTTTTCTTTTACTTTGTGTTTTCCATACTATTTTGCAATTTACTAACAAATAGAGAAAAACATTATTGCTTTCAAGAAGCTCTTAAAGGATAATTATCCTGCATTTGCTTATTGTGTAAGAGGACTCAAGCATTCCTGTAAGATGATTCATACAAGACTAAAAAGCAGTGACTGCAATGCTTACTCTTCAATCAGATTCAAGTTTTGTTCCTCCTACTTACTAATTTCTACATATAACTATTGCATCGTGTAATATTAATTCCTATGGTTAAGGATGAAATACTAAAAATTCTTAATATTAAAGAAAAATGTAATTGCTTTCAATTTAAAACAATAAAATATTTAGCCAATTTAAATTTTAGAAAACTAGATCTATAAAATGTTAGAGATCTACATAAAAACATATAGAACACAAGGAGAAAGTATTTAAATCTAATTATTCAATATTTTTATAATGATGTTTTAAAGGAAAGTTTCTTCTAATTTGTATAGGCAGAAAAATGTATTTTCATTTATTAATTAAAGGTATTTTCCTATAATTTCCTTAGCTTTTTTTTTTTTTTTTTTAATTGGATATTCACTAAGAATGGTGCATCATATTAGACTAAAAAGTTTAGGTTTGGAAATAAAAAATAGTTGGTTTTTATTGAAAGCTTTCCTTTGAAGTTTGATAGTTATAATCTAATAAATAATTATGTTTCATATTTACATTAATTTAAATGAACAATATTTTAATTTTAGGTTTGTTATGAGAGAGGAGAAAAATAATCGTAAACATCGAAACTGAAGCAAGAAAATGAATCTTCTTGGTGGGGTCTGGCAAATTATGTGTGGTCTGGGTATGTAGAATAAAGTTAGATTTTGCTGATTTTAGTTTAGTGATTGGATTTCTGGGGACAATTTAATGTGTTAAAAAATTAAAATAATAAATATAAATTTTTGTGAAATGTTTTGTGTAATATTTTGTAACTTAGTGAAGAATTATAAAACTTATAAAAACATTTTTCTAAACTTGTGTATTAAAAAAAATCACAAAAAATCACAATAAATTACTGTAATCAAGAGTGAAAACAATATTCTTCTTTCTTAAGTGATTCTCTTTATGCTATTTATACTTATTTTACTACTATAACTTTATTGAATCTTTAATATATATATTTTTTATTTATTTTTTTTAGTCACAGTTAACAACACGTCATTGAACTATATTCCAATTATAATGTGAAACAATTTCAATGTGTGCTTTTAATTTCTTACTCTCAGCATTAAAACAATTTATTGAATAGTATTTGCAATGTTATGTTTAATTATTTAAATAATAGTTTTATTATTACGATATCGTTTTTTAAGAGAAAAAATATTTAAATAAAACTAAAAGTGTATATTGTTATCTCTCATAGTTACTTATTTCTTACTATTTGAAACTACTTGAAAAAAAGTAAATATATAAAAATTTAAAATCTAAAATGATTTAAAATTTTTTAATATTTATTTGGATTTATAGTAATATTATTAAAAATGCTATGGTAATAAAAAAGACACAATGAATTTAAATGGCATATTGAATATCATCAAATGACTACAAATAAGAAGAATGAACAATATTCATTTTTAAATGCGAATTGTCATTCTTAAGAATAAATTTTATAAAATTGTACTTATGTTTTTTATTTTCAAACATTTTTAGATATGTCCTTGAATGTTCTAAGTGTGGAATAATCTATAGAAGTCGTCAATATTGGTATGGAAATCAAAATCCTTGTCAGTCAAGTGTCAGAACAGAAATTTGTCATGTATGGCCTGAGGTAAAAACTTTTTTTTTTTTTTTTTTTTAAATTTATGCACATGTCTGTTTGCATGCATTAACAATAACAATATTTGAATTAAAATGACACGTGTTACATAATGCATGTAAAAGCATGTGTAATGTTGTAAATTAGGTCTGATAATGCAAAATCACAAATTATTTTATGTGTAAAAAAGCTGTTTTCTTTATTGTGGTTTTCTTCCAGAATACTATTTTTTTATCTAAAGTTTTTATCAGAATTGTGGGAAAAATTTGTATAATAAAATTTTTAAAAATCCAAAAAGAATTTTTAACTTTAAATAATGTGCAAAAATGTACAATGTTAGGATTATATTACATTTTTAAGGTATAGATTTCAAATAAATTACAAATAATATTCTGTATTGAAAATCCCCATTGTGTTTGTTTAAACAATGACATTGCCTAATGCTATTATCTTAATGTGTCTTGCAGTAAATTTTCTTTGTTTCCATTTTTCAAAATTGACAGTAATGTTATATAAAACTAAAAGATGTCAACAATGTTTGATATATAAAATGAATTTCTAGCATTTTTAAATATATATCCAAGAAATTTTGCATTTTATATTAATATTTATTATAGAAACGCAAACTGAGAAGAATAAAGTATATATATATAGACAATTTTTTGAAAATGCTGTAAATATAATTGCATTTCAGCCTGATGGATCCATGCCTGCACCCCAAAATACTGCTCAATATGTAATAGACAATTTGTCAACAGTTTCTGAAATTGTTACAGCATAGGGGCCAAACCAACAAAAGCACTTAAAGGCTGGGTAGCAGATCAAATTGCACCTTCTTATTGGATGGCCAATTCAAGTATAAAGGTGATTACATAAATATAAAAATTTTGTTTTAGAATTTTCTTTATTGATTAGTAAATTTTTGTCTATTTTATTGCATTAGTTTATTGATTAGCTAGAAAAAGGGATATAATACCGAAGAAATTAAAAAAAATTTTAAAAAGCATATGTCAAAAACATCTGGTTGCTGGTTATTCCATGAAAACTATTTTATCCTTTATTTTCTGTGCATTTGAAAACAGTTTTGTGTGTGTAACAAGTCCAGAAATTGCAGCTATAGTTGAAAGTCAAGTGGAAGTTGCTGATAATTGTAATGTCATGAATCTATTTTTTACTTCATTTTAGTATATTTTTAAGGAATTAAAAGAGTTAAGGTTCAGCTCCTAGAGGCTATGGAAGCTATTATGTAAACTATGGAAAATTGCGGTAACAGCAAATGAAATAAAAACTAATAATTAAAAGCTTTCTGGTTAGTATTTAGCAGACCCTGGTAAAAAAGAAGTATATATATATATAGAGAGAGAGAGAGAGAGAGAAAGTTCATATACAGAAATGTTAAGGCAGCAATTAATTATAGGAAAGTTACAAGTGGTTGTTAAGAATGTGGAATTCAAAGTTGATATAGATTCATACAAAAACTGAATCCGTTCTTTGTACGTGGGGAATTCAGGAAGAACAAAATGGATGTTGTTATATATTTATCTCTTTTTGTATATAATACAATGTAAATTAAAAAGCTTTGTTATATTTTTGTATTTTAATGTCTTATCAAGAATTAATAATGAAATAAAATGCAAATTTATATGAATAATGTTTGATTTTTATTAACTTCTAGCAGAGCGTTTAGGTTATTATATACATCAGAAATATATAAAAAAAAAAAAAATTTCGGTAACTTTTTACATGATTAATGTATATTACAAATTCTACTTTTATTTCTTAAATATAGTTATATAATAATAGAGGCAAATATAAAAACATATGAGCACACAACAGAGAAATAATATATTATAGAGCTTATTTCTATTCCTTCGAATAGAATGTTAAGACAAACATGTTCCTTTCATGTTGAAATTGGCTCTGCTTTGATGTTTGGCTCCTTCTTCTGCTTTAGCATTTTTCTTAGAAACAATAATACAAATTCTATAAAAATTCTGATATTCTCCTTCTCAAGTTATACATTTATTTAACTATGTGTGTACTAAAAATAAATATGTAAGAATATAAATTTGTATAAAAATAAATTTAAATGTGTATAAAAAATAAATATTTTGCCTACATTTCTGATTATTTTGTATGACATGTTATAAACCTCTAAAAAAAAAAAAAAAAAAAAAAAAAATATTATGCAAGAAAATGTTTCTAATGAAGTTTTTTCCTAACATTTTATTTACAATTCTGTGTATGCAAGAAATAACATAGTTAAATATTTTATGTTTTTAGCATCACCTGCAATGAAAATTATGTATATAAATATATTTTTTATGTGTTAGTTTTATATTTTTACACTAAGTTAAAAGCTTCAAATCATTAAATTTGTAATCATAATTTATAATTCATATTGCTTTTAAAATTTTATTAACAACTATAAATTTTCTTTTAAAATTCATTATCAAAGAATAGAAAAGGTTACAAATATTTAAAAAAAATTTTTTTTTTTTTTTCATTGTAGAAGTATTGTACATTTGATAAATTATGCAGACAAGATTTCTTTAAAATATGCAAAGTACCAAAAATAGTTTCATTTATTGAAAGAATAAAAACAACAAATATTTAGAAACATTAAAATTATATTTATCTAAGAGTTCAAAGAATTAAGTCTTTATTTTGTAAATGATTATGTGATGGGACTTGCTCTTTTTCCATCTTATCGTTAATATAGATGGTCATCAAATTGTCATATAATATGTTAGCTATAAAAATGGGAAATATATGTCTAAAATTTATTCTAAATTGATTAAAATTACTCTTCATCAATAGATATTCATCAAAATAAAAATTATCATCAATTTATAATTCATTAGTATATTTTATTTCAATAAAATATTTATTTTTGTAGTGCATTACATTATATTGTAACAACAATGAACTCATTAATAATAATGCATTAATTTCTCTGCAGCATTGTGGTCACTGTTTGAAACTATTTGATGATCTGGAACAGAAACACCATTGTCGTATGTGTGGAGGAGGTTTTTGTGAAGCATGCGCATCCGATACCAAAGTTGTTCCTACTTGGGGTTCTTCACCAGTCCGTGTTTGTAAAAAATGTTTCCAGAATGGTAAAATATTTGCCTTTTTAGTGATTTTAGTTTTTTTTTTGTTTTTGGACAGATCTTCATTTTTTTCTTCCTCATTTTTTCAACAAAGATTGTGAAAAAGGCTTTGTTGCAGAGAATGATGTCCCTAATGTGCAGAATCTCCACAATCCACCAGAAGTCACAGTCCGAAAAATTGGTGAAGCTGTTCATACCACATTGGAAACTGTGGCATCAGTTGTTAGTTATCCTCTTGGTTAGTAAATTAAATTATTCATTGTTGTTTAATCTTAAGTAATCATTTTCTAATTTATTTAGTGAATTTAAATTGTTGATGAAAAATTTGTTGGTGTAAATACTCCAATAAAATGTTGTTATATAGCTCATGCATAATTAATTAGCAGATAAGCAAATCTTTTTGAGGATAAGAATTCCGCAAGTTTTTAGAGTGTTACATAAATATGCTTTTAAAACTTTTTATATAAAATTTAATTATAATTAAGGGAGTTTATCAGTGTAAAATTAATTAAATATGGGTGGCTGTACATTAAATTTGCTGGTTATTATCTAGGTTGTTTTTTGAAAAATTCATCTAACTGTTTTGAATGCTTATACTATGTAGTTTTTAAACCCAAAAGAAAAAAAATATTAATGTTGTTATAATATTAAATATTGTATTTTTCAAAATAATGAGAAAAATAATTTTTTTCATGTTATTATGAAAAAAAAATTTGATTAAACTTCAGAAATTTTCAGATTTGATTTATTGCCAAAACATTAATCTAGCATATTTAAAACACCAAAAATATAAATTGCTTTAATTTTTTAAAACCAGAAATAGTTATTTAAAAATTAGCACACATTTTATATGTTGAATAAATGATACATAGCACATTTTATATTTTGAATAAAACAAAGATACCACATTTAAAATTTTGAATGAAGGAAGTTTGTTTCATTTTATATTGTAAATAAAGAAATCAGGGCTCATTTTAAATTTTAAATTTAAAAAAGCATGGCACATTTTTAATTTTAAATAAAAATATCAGGGCACATTTTGAATAAAGAAAGCTTTTTGCAGATTTAAAATTTTGAATTAAGAAAGCACAGCACATGTTAAATTTTAAATGAAGAAATTACAGCACATGTTATATTGTCAATAAAGGTAAAATTGTTCAAACTCTTCAAATTTTTTTTTTTACTAAAATGATTCTGAAAGTTCTTTATTTTAATAAATATTCAGTTTTTCTTGTTTTTGTTGATTCTAAAGAAAAGAATATTTTTATTTATCTATTTCATTTTGCTAACTCAGTAGAGGTTAACTTAACTTAGTATATTTACCAAACTTTCTCTAACCTGTAGATATTACAGAATCTTAACAAATATTCAAATCAAGGAGTAAAAAGAGGTGACTACTTTGAAATTCCTTGTTCTCACCTAATCTATATTTCATTAAAAGTTTTTCTTTTAATGAAATATATTTTTAGTTATTGATTGAATATTTGTACCATAGTTTTAATTTTTATGAAAAATATAAAACAATACTATATATATCTGTCTTGCAACAATATAATAAACAAAAATATTTTTGTGCATGAAAATGAAGAAAAACACTTTGATAAAAAAACATATATTTTTGCTATGGGCTATAAAAATAATCTAATAAAGGCTTATTTTCTGGAATTAAAATTGAGCAGAGAATTTAAGCTACATTTTGAATTACACATATCAAAGGCCCGTAAATTTTTTTTTTTTTTTTTCTAAATAGACTTGATTCTTAAATAAATAGTTTTCTTCTTGCATAGCTGCCAACTGTAATAGATTTGATGAATTCCAAATGATTTGAATTGAAATATGAACTTATTATGGTGTGACAAATTATAATATTTTTATCAAAATAAAATCCTTATTTTATTTACTTTGATTTCATTTTGGATATCGGGAAAAATTGAGAACTGAATTTACTTATTGTAACTTATAAAGAAATATGTAAAATTTCATTTTCTGGCTGTTTTTATAATGACAAAAAATGCTTGATGGATGAGATGAAACAAATTTCTTTTATATCTTTTAAGGGTACATAAAAGATTCAGCTCGTCCTACCTATTGGGTCCCTGACCATGAATTGTTCAACTGTTATGTGTGCAAAGTGGAGTTTGGTCCCAAAGTCTCCAAACACCATTGTCGAGCATGTGGGGAAGGTGTTTGCATGGATTGTTCAAAGTCTAGAAAGCCTGTACATTCCAGAGGTTGGAATTACCCTGTACGTGTTTGTGACACCTGTGTTAGTGGTGAAGAGTGAACCAGTACAACTTTCAATATTAATGTAATAAAATTCTCTGTACTTATACATTGAGTATTGTTTCTCGATCCCACACAGAGAAAAGATTGAGCCTATGTCAAGCATATAACTTGTCTATTCCCTATTTCAGTTTAAAAAAAAAAAAAAAAAAAGTAATTATTTACTTGGTTTTCAGAGATTTAACATTTTGAAAGTACAGTCACATCTCAACTTTTTAATGCTCTGGATAATAATTTTTCAATGTAATATTTTAAATCATGTGAAACATGTAATTAATGTTCAGCTTTTAAACAGTACAAGTGTGTATATTGTAAATGTGATTCTTCTAGTGATGAAATGTTAGTGTAATCAAAATTTTATTATTTTCATTTAAATATAAAATTTTGTGTAAATACATATGATGCTTTATTACTATTTTATCTTTATTTTATTTGATAATTTATAAAAGAATTTAGGGATAAAAATAAATAGGCAGATACAAAAGTTATTTTCAAGAAAAATGTCCAATTGTTCTGTATCAAGAATATATTTTATTTCAATGAATTTTAATGAAAATGTATGGACAAACTTCTTCCAAGAATGTAAGTGAAATTTTAAAAACAATTGAATAAAATTAATAAATTAAGGTAGTACTTTAATTAGTAAATCAGTTATTTTCGCTTCACATTCTAAATAAATACAACATACAACTTGAATTTTATCCAACTTTTTGACTGGAAACTTCCTAATAATGGATGGAAAAAAATCAACCAATAGGGAACCTGGATTTTTTTTACTTGGAAAAGTAGATTTTTGCAATTCATCATGTTGGTGAAAAAACTAATTTTTTTTCCTGTGTTTTCTTGAATCTGTTTGTGAGAATCCAGTTTAATAAGAAAAATCAAACATGGAGGTATGAATAAAAATAATATTGCTATAACACATTATAGTCAACTTCGTTTTGGATTATGTTGTCAAATTTAATTAAAATAAAATTCAAATTATTTTGATAATGGATGAAAAATATTAGTTTGGGGAACATATTAGCTCTATACTTTTCACCTAGATTATATTTTCTAAATGATGTTTTAATATTTCATAGATGTGAAAATTCTATTGGATACAGTTTTTTCTGAACCAATAGATAGTATCAGTGTTATTCTGTAATAGTAATACTAATTAAATGTATTAACATAAATAAATTTGCATTTATAGAAAGATTGATATATGCTATCTCTATAATTTTAAAATACTGTATAATGTAAAGACCAAAAACAATATAGACTTTTATTGTAATATTTGGTTGTTCTAGTATTAATTATATGCTGTTACTCTTCAAATTTCAATTATGAATTATAGTTATACCAAAAAGTTTTATTTCGGTAAGAATTTTTGTAATGTTATTTAATATCTAAGAATAGATATTTTTATTTATAAAATATATACACAAATGATATGTGAAGAATTTATATTTATATTCATTTTTTTAACTGGAATCTGTTAACTAAATTAAGAAATCTGTATTTTTAAAGAAAAATGATTAATGTACAAATAATGTATGTAAATAAGACTTGTGTAAAAATGAGATTTCTGTATTTTTTAGTTTTTAAGGTTTGAATCTACTGAAATAAATCTGAGAAGTATTGATCTGTACTTACTAGCTTTTTTAGAGAAAGAAATTATTGCCATAGGAGGTGCTAAATGAGCATTTTATTACAAAACATGCCATGAGCATGATCATGTATAAAATATAACTATCATTTGTCATTGAAACTTTTTCTTTTCAGACTGATGATGTACAGTTGTAAATAAGTATGCATTCAATACAACATTAGTTTTGTAAATAATGTAGCACTCATTTACATTTATTTTGTTTTAAAATTCCCAGATGAAATTGATATGTTTTATGCACTGTCATCATCTTTTTAGACAAAGTGCTCGTAGAGAAAGATAAAATGAAATCGTGCCTATAGTTGAAAAGAACTACAATTTTCATGAAAGCTTCTGGACGTGAAATGTATATAATCAAAGGATTTTGTTAGAGATTAATGAAATATTGGTTAAGCAAGATATGTAAAAATATATAATACATAGCTGCCAATATAAAGTAATCAATAATAATTAAAAATATATACACACGAAAATGAAATTTCACTAAAAATAATGCAATAATGACTTTTGAGAAATTACAATATTTTTAGTGAGCATTAATGTGCAAAATTTTCCTACATTCTTTCTAATATTGTTTTCAACCTGAAATTCTAACATTATTTATTTTCAAAAAAATAAATAAATAAAATGAATGTTCTACATAAAATATATGTGTGTATTCTTTTAAATTCCAATTGTTTAAAATTAAAAAAAAGAAAATTATAAAAATTATAATTATATCTTATTTTATAATAATTATAGACTATGGAATTTTATAACATGTAAATTTTTCATTGGCCATTTAATTACTACAAATATTACTTTCCAGTTTCATTTTTATGGTTTTATTTTACATTTTTTTGAAGTTTAATTTTAATTTTTAAATTGAGTGTTTGAAAATTTAATTTGTACTTAGTGATTTAACACGCCCCCCTAAATATTTCTTTGAATACTGATATATGTTAAAAAAATTATGGTAATTTCTACTTAAATCAATACATTTGGCAGCTGTGTTGATGCATTGCGATTACATACATAAAAGTATATATATACAATCTAATAATGGAAATAAAAGTTGCTTAATGAACCATTACAGATCCGTAATGCCCATAACTTAGCGTAATGGATCAGAAACTACTTTGACAGGTAAGAAGAAAAAAAAAGTACAAAATGCTATATATTGCCATTTTTTATATCAGAAAAGTTAACCTCTTGACTAGTATAAATTACAATGTGTATATGCTACTGAAACTGTTAAAAAATTTTTATGCCGATTATTTATACAAATAATTTTTAAAAATAAGTTGTACCATTTAGCATTTTCAAACGAGCCCATTATTAAATAATAAGCAATTAAAAATTTTTAGTTGTATCTTCGTGTAGTTTTAAAATTTGCATGTATATTCTCAAAGGAAACAATAAATTATTTTTATGAGTTTTATTTAAGTAGCAAATTGCATTTAATTGTTCTGATTATATTTTTGCATTATAAAATGTCTCTTTACTTGCATGAATTTAAATTTTAAGCAATTGATTCCAATATTATAAACCATTAAATCTATTACTTCATATTTAAATAAGTTAGTAATTTTTAAATTTTTTTTTTTAAAAATATTTGTTTATTTATGATAAAGTTTTTATTTTATTATTAACAATTTTAAGTATCCGAATCTTTTTTCTTTTATTTAAGAAAAAAAAAAAAAAAAACATAAAGCAATAACACATTTTTCTTTGGTCTTTATTTTAATTTAATTTTTTATCCGTAATTCAATATTTTCATGATAATTAATTAGAAAACATTTTTATGTAGAATGCTTAACCTCAAGTATTATTTATATGCCTACAGTGCATTAACCTTCAGCATTATATAATAAGAGCTATATACTATTATGTCCTTAAATTTCATTAAGCATATATACCTCCTCAACTTTTTCGTATATGTGTGTGTTAAGAATCCTGTATCACACATTGCAGCTGAACTTTTTTTTAGACATACCATCAACGAATTATAAAGAAAGTGGTGCTAAAAAAGTAGTAAGTGACAAAAAAGACATGAATTAAGTTAGTGTATAGAAAATGCAATTTGTCCATAAATTCAGATTATTTTGATTTTATAGTATACTATATGTAAGGAAATATTTTTAAGAATCTGGTTAAATTTTTTAAACTTTTTTATTGTAATAACAATAAAATCATTTAGGGTTTTGTTGTATTGTAACAAACCATTATTACATAATTGATATTATTTACATTTGTCCCCATTTATTATGACACTTAAGTCAAGGGGTTAAAATGCATTTATTTATATTTTCAATATTTTTTTGTTATTTTGAAGCATATGTAATAGCATACAATAATGTTCATTGTTTGTAATTATGTTCAGTAAGAATATTTCAAAAAATTATTGAAATGTTTAAATAGGCAAATCAGCACAGCCATACTTTGAATGCAAATTGGCCGACACATTTTTTAATATGTCAAATTTACACTGTATAATTAATACTTACATTTTAGTATTTATTATGTTTATGGAATTTTCACTCATTCATCTAATCATTTCCGTTTAAAATGACATGAAAGCCATTAATTGCTGGCCACATGCAATCCATCATTAAAAATTGCAAATTGATCAATGATTTTATGTATTTATTTAAAGAATGTATATGTATATATTTTGAATCAATTTTAATATAAATTATTTTGTAGATTTTTAACACACAAGATAAATATGATTTTTTTTGTAGGGTTATTGTAACCTGAACAGAAAATAAATTTTGCCTTTTCAAAATCAAAAGTTAAATATGTATTGCTGTGCTCATGCCTGCTATATGGATGAAAAAAAAAATGTTTGGATTGTTAGAATGTATTTTATTCATTAAAGTGTTTTCTTATGTATTGCACTGTTTTAACTAGTTAATAAATTTAATTTTTTCTTACGGAAAATCTCATAAATTTCCAAGTTTCTAATTTAATCACATTATTGCTAAACATTTTTTTAGCCATGAAAAAGTAAATTATGAATTGATTTGAGATTTTTATTAAATATTTGACAATTATTAACAATTAGGGGATGACACACCTGTAATTATGCATAAACAGTCAGGGAGAAGATTGCATGGAACTAGGATTTGTATCTTGAATGACAATTTTAAGAAATCTCCTTTTTTCGTTTTATTTTCATGCTTTCTTGTGTATTTGAAGTGAATTTCATTCATGCCATTCCAATTTAACTAAGCAAAGAATTCTGATAAATATAAAATTTAGTGGTAATTTAAAAACGACATTACTGATCTTGTTGAATGATGTAGCATAACCTTCACATTGGCAACATTAA
Source organism: Caerostris extrusa (assembly GCA_021605095.1). NCBI lineage: Eukaryota > Metazoa > Arthropoda > Arachnida > Araneae > Araneidae > Caerostris > Caerostris extrusa. The sequence goes on from BPLR01014064.1 coordinate 52,600, forward strand.
TAAATTAAATAAGTCTTGTATAAGCTAGCAAATATGAAAGTTCCAATTTAATAAATCTAATGAAGGTTGCATTTTTGTTATTTTATTAACTAAATTTTTATTACTTACCTATCAGAAGAGAATCAAACGCAAAAACACAATCCTTTGATATTAAGCCATTGTATGCATTCTATATTATACATTTAGTAAACATTTTAATCATAAAGCAATTTAAGAAATACACACATGTGTTTCGCTTGTCTAATTATAATTACATAACATGGGGATCCATTATCAAATAAGTTTGCACGTGTAAAATGTAATAATTGAAATACTTCTGTTTAATGACATAGTTAATTGGCAGTAGAATTAATGATTAATGCTAATTGGCAGTAGAAATATTTTTGTCTGTGTGTAATATATCGGGGATCTTGTGAATTATACATACCACGAATTGATGACCAATGGACAACGAATGGAGAATATTTTTACCAGAAAGACTTTTAGGAGTAACTGTTCTACATTTGCTTGTCGTATGGGAGAAAGTCTGAAAAACCCACTGACTGTTGTTGCGAAAATTGCCCACGTTATTATCGAGTCGAATAATGTTGTCAAAATTGGCATCAAACGTGTCTCTTCTTGGCAGTAACTGCAACGAACACCGACATCGGATTCGAATTCCAGTCCTCCTGCTCGCTAGGTGCTCACCTTATAACAGGACCAAGAGTTGAGCGTCGTGATCTCTTATAAAAAAGATGCAGTAAGATAAACACTTGAATCCACTTTAAACCGTAGATTCCAATCTAATATGACTTGGGCGCAGGGCTGACAGCCCTACCTCGTAAAAATTAAACATCCCCTGTCTCGAAATCTGCCAGCAGGCAGACGACCTTGGCCCACCATGGGGCTGTTGTGCCAATGAAGAAGAAAAAGATAAATGTATTAAAAGATTGGTGAATGTAAGTATAGCATTCAATATTATTTTTTATATTGCATTTCTAGAATTGTCATTAAATATTAGAAATTTCTGTCTTACGCGCATTGGTCTTCGCTAAGTGTGTGATTTTTAATTTCCAAGAATTACTCGCATCTTTATTTGGCGTGAAATCGAAACTCACTTTTGAAAGTTCTTTTCTCTTTTTGTAAAACACCCCGTGTTTATTTTCGTTTGATGAATTACTTCAAGCAATTGGCAATGGAAACGATTCGGCTAACTGATAAAAAAAGTAAAACAAATTATTGTTTTTCAACAACACAACCAGAAAAAAAAAGTGTGCACGATTAGCTGAAAAAATATATTGGACTGTTATACTAGTGAATCACTTATGGAAATGCTATCCATTGAAATAGATATCAATAATTATTAAATTATGAGGTCATTTTTGAAGAACAATTGCCATTTTTATTATAAGTTACCCAGTCGTTATTGATATTATTTCTCGAGTGCCAGTGCCAGTGCCAGTGCCGGTCCCAGAAGCACTTCTAATTAGTTTCATAGATCGTGCACATAGGATCAAGTTTGAAGAAATCATAACTGGGTCTTTTTCGATCTTTTTCAATTCCTTCTATTAGCTCACACTCTCCCTATATATATCTTGTTCAAATTTTCAATCCTTCATTAAATACTTTTTATTCATCCACTCAAGTTCAAGTGCATGTTTTTGAACTTGCAATGGATGACACTGAATGTTAATACAGTTATTTCAAATATTAATTCAGTAATTAAATTTAATTAATTTTTTTTTAGATTTAAGTTGCCTATATCTACCAATAGATGGCGCCAGATAAACTTAAAAAATGAATGAAAGTTATTTATAAAGGACTTTTTGCAATAGAGTGAAAAAAGTAGGAATTGACTTTACAATTTTTTTTTTTTTTTTTTTCCCTTTGTTTTTACAATGTGATTGAGCAGTTGATGAGATAACTGTAGTTTGATGATTATGAATACGATTTTCCTGAATTTTTTTCAACTAAAAGGCAAAAACACAATAAAAACAGTTGACTGAGTGGTGGAAAGTTGCATCTCTTTCTCTCTCTCTATTGTGTGTGCATAAGTTTTAAAAATAACAACTTTTTTTCTTGGGAAAATAATATACCTAATTTAGTTTTTAGTTTGTTTTAGCTGTTATTTTTTTTATATGAGAAAAAAGCAAAAATTAAAACCTGACATTTTTATTATTTCAATACATTTGAAATACATTTTTTTATTATTAACAATTATATTTAACAATAAATTATATTGTTGAATTAGCTATATTGCTATGTGCAAAATTACTAAATATAGACCTAAAAAAGCATGACTTTTTGCGAGAAATACAATGCTTTGTGTTGGATAAATTTTTGGTATAAAAATAAAAGAAAAATGAATTTGAATGAAGTTGTCTTTAAAATATTAAACTAATTTAAAAAAAAAATTTCCTTGATAAGGACGACGAAATAATAATTTATCTTTTGTATGTGCATCTTTAAAACAAACTAAATTTTTTGTAATGCTTTAAACCTCAGTATTCAAACAGTATTGCATCGAATAGCTACAATTTGCTCCACAATTATTTCCTACAAAACTAAATCAAAGAATCTTAGATTTTTTCCAATATATTCGTCGAAACATAAATGAACCAAACAATATTCATTTAATTCTGGAGGATATTGAAGATTTTATTATATAATCGAAGACGACTGATGAGATAATGAATTTATTTTAAACAAATAAATTCTTATTTTTAAAAATTGTTTGCCATTTTTGAATAAAGAAATTTGAAATGTAGTATTGTTCCTATGTTTTATAACCGAAAGTTATTTAAAACAACTAATTTTAAATTGAATTTCAAAGCTTAAAAATGTTTCAAATTAATTTTTAAAATCCTGCATGTAATTATATTTTTAAATTAATAATTTTTAAAAATAATTTCGTTACTAATGATGTGTATATATATATATATATATATTTTTTTTAAATTAAATGTATTTTTGTTACCGCTTTATATTCGATTTCAAACGATTTTCGGTACCATAGCAACGCTTTTAGAAAAATAATTTTAGGAATTTTAATTTGGCATCCGTTTTGAATTGCCATAGCAACAGAATGTATTCTTTATTCTTTTGTATAAAGAATATACTTTTTAATGTACGATTTTTGCATTCAACTATAATTGTCGAAATAGTATACGTTATATTTTGTAGCAATAGACACTTGCATTTGTAATTCGGAGAAAATTCTTCCATGCTAAATTAATGTAATAAATTATATTTGAATAAAAACAATTATAAGATTTTGACAGAAAATGGAAGTTAATGTAGAAATTGGCCCTTGTCCTTTTGAAGAGGATTAGCTGCTAAAAAAAGTCTATGAAGAACCCTTTGAGGATACTTCAGCTATTAAAAGGAAACACAAAGAAATTGTTTCGGGAAGATTGTATTTTGGCGAGCATGGATCGGATGTGAAGCACATGCCTTTTATGTTAACTGACTATGAAACGTGTATGGAGGATGTTCTGTCAATGCTTCTGGACGAATGGCGGGCTCTATTCCGAAAATCCTTCTTTTTTGTCATCGCTCCTTCTAAAGAACCTTCTTCGAAAAAAAGCGTCGAAAGCTTCAACACTTGCTTGTAAAGGGATTAATAACAGCTTTGAACACAACAGAAATGTGGCTGTGTACTAACGGAATGAATGTAGGTTTTGGTAAAGAACTGAGTCTCGCTTATGCCAATGAATTGTCACGAAGAGAAATACGTTTGGGCAGTAAACACAAGATGAGTGTTTCTTCTTGTCCAGAAACTGCTTTGATAAGCATCTGCTCGCAGGAATGCTTGATTTCACTGATAAACTGGAGCTCTCTCGCAGTTCGTCTGATACTGATACCTCCAGAAGAGAAAAAGAAATGCACCGTAAGCAAGTATTTTGATTATTTCATGTTTGTCAAAGAGCATAGTAAACTGAAAAAGACTTGCAAAATTTTATTGTAGGTTTCGCCAAATGTCTCATAGAGACTTCGCTTCGATAGAAAAGGCGACATTTATTCTAAAATGAGAGAGTACGAAACTCCACTCATAACACTTCTTTTTCAAGGAGAACCATTACATATTCATTTAGTTTTGGGTCTTATCAAAAGCCGCCTGCCAGTGGTCATTATAGAAGAAAGCGGCGGACTGGCTGATATTTTGGCATTCGCTTATCACCAGATCAATTGTCGTCCGGAAAATTCCAATTTTGCTGAATTCACTGAAATAGTTTTAAAACCATTGCTTTGCAATAAAATAAATCAGTTTTATCCGAATATGTCGACATTTAACATATCTGAAAGAAGTCTCTGTGAAAAAATATTCGATTGTTTCCGACATTTCAGACAGCAGGAACAAGTGTTCGTGACAGTATTGACTCTCCAAGATTTAGAAAACGAATCTGTGGATCTTCCATCTCATCTTTTACTCAGTTTGTTTAAGTCATTGGAATCGGAAACTATTAAAAATAGTTTCCAAATAAAAAACGATCTTCATTTAGCTATGGATTGGAACAGTCCAAAAGTGGCGTATACAGATATTTTTGCGAAAGATCCTACCAATAAATTCCATATCGACAATGAAACTTTTACCGAGCTCTTTACCAAACCAAACAGAGAAGAATTTGTTTTGATTTTTTCTTAGTCAAGGATTCGAATTACACAAATTCCTCGACAGTCAAATGCTCCTTCGACTTTTCCAAGATTCTTTGAGTCGGGAATTTTTAGAAGTGTTATATGGGAAGTCGTGTTAGGATACGGCTCCACAGCCGAATTGTCAAGGCATTTCATTGATTCTAAATTGGTTTTATTGCTAGATGAACTTACTGGAATTCCATGTTTGATCAATACGTATGAATTAGATTGGTATTCTCGTAGAATTTATGATGATGGTACCACCCCCTGAACAGGCTGAGAGGAAAGCAGCGGCTGTCTTGGCGCTTTGGGGTATACTTTCTTATAAAGTTGACCTAGTGAAAATTCTTTGGAAGCATTCTGAGCAACCGGTTCACTTGGCACTCATATGTTCTGTGATACTTAAAAATCTCTCGATACACGTGAGTGAATTAAGTCTCAAAAATGAAATGGAGAAGCAATCGAAAGAATTTAGTATCATGGCTACTAATATTATAACTGAAGGTTATGATAAATTACCTCCCAGAGCTCTGGATTTATTGTGCGAAAAGAATCCCGTATGGAGTTATAAACCACTGACTGAAATAGCAGCTTTCGCTAAAGATCATAGATTTATTGCTAATTCTTGTTGTCAAAAGTACTTGGATAACTTATTCATGGGTAACATCAAAGTCAGAGATTTACCTTATGGAGACATAACAATACCATTATGGTTGAAAATAATACTGACGAATTTTCTAGTTTTCCCCATGTTTTTATGGATAGTATTCGATGACGAAAATGGCCAATCATCGAAGATACGTTTGCTTAAACATCAGCAGTCTATTTCTGAAAGAAAAGATCCAAATCTGGAAAAGATATATCTTTTAAACTGAAATCTAAGTATCTTAGCATATGGACGAAACTGTTCTATTTATACACTGCTCCTATATCTAAATTCTGGGTTTCTCAGGTATTTTATTTGATATTTTTTTTTTCTTCAGTTTAGCCGTTATTTGGCCAGCGTGTGGAAGTTTGTACCTTGATTTTATAGCATGCGTTTGGATTTCAGTTATAATCATGGATTCAATTTACCAAGTTATAATCCTTAAAAAAGGTACGCAAGCATGCCTTTAGTATACAAGTGCGCAGAAATTTTAATTATGTCTGTCTTTTTACTATGTTACATTATGGGTAGGCTTGTTTGGTATCAGTCATTTATAAGTCCTTACAGTGCAAAAAGTTATGCTTTGTTTGGCCCTATTGTATTTTTATTATAGAGTCATTTTTATTACTTTTCCAATTTCACCCGCTCTTGGGCCAATGCTTCACAGAATTAAAAGAATGACTCTCGTTGACTTCACTGGTTTCATGCGGGTCACCGCACTTATAGTTATAAGCAATGGAATTGTGATGCATTCAACGCTTTATCCTGATTTCCCTCTAGGTGGAGAACTTGTCAGAAGAGCTTTCTTTAATGCCATGATCTCTTTCTTTCTGACACCAGCGGATGATTTCGGGGAACCTAACCCTCAGTGTATTCTCCTGCCCAGGCGTCCGGATAGATATGGCTATTTGGGAATACCCAATGACGTCTGCAAAGTAGGCCGTTATTACTTACCAGAATGCAACAATCCTGGATTTTGGCCTTATATATTTGGTCTTCAGTACTTCCTTTTTCTCAAGTTGGTTCTCCTCACAATATTGATAGCTCTGTTTAGCAACACGGAGAAAGAAATGGGGGCAATGGGAACTTACATTTGGAAGTACCAGAGGTATGAATTAGTTGTTGCTTTCTCAAATCGGCTTGCATTTCCCGCTCCTCTGAGTCCTATAAGTTATTGTTTAATGCTGATCAAGTATATACGGAATTTCTGCAATCCGAAAAATCAAAAAAGAAGAGGAAATGTTATTGAATGAAAATGATTACGTGTATTGGAAAAGTTTGGCTTCTGAATATGACATGAAGAATAACAGAGAAGGCGAGGAAGAAGATAAGACCGAAGAGCGTATGCAGAAAATTCTCACCCTCGTGGACGCCTTTCACAGGCAAAAAGAATCTATTCGACACCTGGAGTCCATGTTGATGAAACTGCACATACGAGTCAAAAATGATCATAAATACTTAGCAAACAGTATGTTACAAGTTTCTCTTAAAGAGGAATTCTTGCCAAAAATGTGTCACAAGTATTTTTCAAGGATATCGCCCTATCCTTTCACGAATATCTCACGGTTTCCTGTTTCAGATAACCATGTGACATGGGAGCGTGCTTGGAAAAGTTACGATCCCATTGCTGCCAACATGCCGAAGGAAGATTTCTTTCCTGAATTACGTCCTTTTGTGGACGTAGACATACAAATGATGCGCGAAATGGAAGGCGAGGAGTTTCAAATGCCTGTTTTTAAGTGGAACAAATCTTCTCTAAGTCCCGGCGGAATGTTGCTGAATAGAAAATCTTGGATCACTGGTAAATTTGGTAAAGAATTTCAATACGACCTTGATGCAGAAAGTTTACCCGTAAATCCTTTCGGTCGAACTGGCCTGAGGGGTCGAGGGGCTCTCCCTAGATGGGGCCTAATCACTATGCATTTGTAATTATCACTCGGTGGCATGAAATGGAAGTAGTAACTCACCGTAACTATTTGGAGGTTGTGCTTTATTTGCCTGATGCAGACGTAATTCTTCCTGGTGGATATGTGTCTACCGAAAACACCTATTTCACCATTCAGACTCTTTTCCAGTGTGATAAACGCTGGGAATCGGAGCTAGATATGATTGACTTCTTTAATTCTCTGTCAAAAGAACAAGTACAAGGATCTATTTCTAAAACTGACATATCTGAATCAACTAGTTCCAGACGATCTCTCGCCATCTTGGACACCCTTAGGAAAGCGTCTCTTACCAAGGTGAAGAAGATAGTGTCGAAAGAACGAGATGAAAATAGTGACGAAGACATAACTCAACCTTTCATTTTCGAGCGCATCAAGAGGTTATTTAGATGAAGCCACCAACACTGACCAGGCCTGGTGTGAAGCTGAAGTTTGGCATTTCCATTACAATGGATTCAATCGCGTGTCAGAAGTATTCAAAGAACCCATGTTATGGCTGGTGCTTACGGAAGATGTTCTGTCCAAGGTATCCCTGGACAAGCTTGCCTTTGTACTCGGTAGCGAAACATATGAAAGCAGTTCTGGAAGTTACTTAGTTCTCATATGTGTTGAATAAAACCTCTTATAAATAATATGTTGCAATTTTTATTTGACTACGAATATACATTTTAATTTATACTTATAATTATCTTCAAAGAGGCCTAGAAGTGTCTAAAGTAACGGAGCTCAGTTCAAAATTCGATAATCATTGCGAAATCAGTAATCATTGCCAAATGAGTAAATCATTCCTATGCTGATGATGAGCACGATAAATCTGCAGGCTGTAGACTACTTTAGTTGGGCTCGGAAAGAGAAAGGAAGAAGGTACGAACTCCGAAATACTGTCCCTGGAAGTGTTTGTTCCGAATTGTGGTGGCACAATGTGGATGCAATAAATCAGACATAGTGTAATGGTACTGTATAAAAACTGGATTTCCGTTAAAGACTAACTACACAAAAGTAGAAGGCCAACCAATAAATCACTTAATCCTAGTCCTTTCTGTTATTTTCAAATTGAATTTCATCCCAATTCTTGATGCGACTCTGAACAACACCAGATAGACACCTTATTAACGTATAAGAAAACTGGCTTTGTACCGTGACTGTATGAAAATGCAGTCTTTAGAAAAAAGCTACATCATTGCCCTGTATGAATTATTTTGGTCTTCTAGACTTCATTATCATGTCCACTTGAGTCTTGAATACGGGCAGCGAGGAGACTATCTTAAGGCGGAATTTGTTAGGTGTATATTTGTCATTCCCGTGATTATGTGTGATAAGAAAATATTATAACCTTATCTATATGTTTTGCAGTGTGTTTAAAAAGGGTATTATATATTTAAAATATTGTGTTAGGTGAAAACAAATTAATCGTATTCTTAATTTTACTAGTGATATTCAAGGATGATTGTTCGCCAGGATGATGGAATGTGGATATGTGTGTTACAATAGTGTTGAAGAACCTTTAGAAATTTGACAAGTTTTTAACTTATGCTTTAGTTGAAGTATGCTTTAGTTGAGGGGAATGATACGAGAGAAATCAGTTGTTGCTTAAAAATATTAATATTTAAAGTATATGAGCCCGGATTCTCAAATATAAGTCTTGATTATAAATAAAAATTAATGGGCAATCTTGTTATATATTGGTTTAGCTCGTATTTCCACTCTTGTATACCAAGAGTAATTCACCGACGGATGAAGAAAGGAGCGCGTTGCCTTCGAAAGTATTTCATTGGGGAAACTTCCCCAAATTTGCTGTCGGAGATGAGCTAGCTTGTCTTCATTCAAAGCAGTATAACACAACATCAAAAGTTGTTTTTTTTCTTGTTGCATTCACAATTTTTTTTTTTTGCATTGCAGAATCATTTTTTTGAAGATTTATATTTTGTTGATGTCTTTTTATTTGTTTATTTCTTTCTGCATTCTCTTACTTTGTGTCCAAAGGTCTTGCAATAGTTGCATTTGAGGTAAGATGTGTATTTCCCATATCAATTTGAATTCTTTTTAATCCGTGGCTCGAACTTCCTTTTAATAATTTTAGAAATTTCTTTGTCTTTCTTGAATTCGCCATTTCTGGTCTTAGCTTATGTAGCTTATCTTGAGATTCGATCGCAATTTTGGAATTTTTATATGATTCCAGAATACTACACAGTATCAAAACTGTAAAGTAAATTTTCAAAGATATTTATATAAATTTTTTAAACTTTTGTCAACAAGTGTAAAAAAAAAAAAAAAAAAAATGTGTTGTGTTCGTTCATGTTTTTCAATCAGTCATTTTCATAAACGAAAGTTGTTTCAGGCGAGCTACTTTTCTAAAGGGTCCTATTATCTCTTAAATACTTTTTTTTTTTTAATTTAGTCCCCAGTACGTGTGAAGTTTTGCAAATTTTAATTTGATTTCATTCTGAAGAATGAATTAATACGAGCTTTTGATCACTTGATTTCCATGTCGCAATTGCCGCATCATCAGCTTCTGTTTTTGTTTCATCCCCAGTGACGAAATTCCAAAGGTCATTTTTGATCAAAACAACTTCGATTTGTAATGTCTAGTTGTCATTATTGCCTTCCGAAAGCTTCTCAATAGCAATTTTACTTGACATGTTTATATTCCAACTTATACAGATTCAGTTATGTGACTTATCTTTTGTTTACCAATAATTGCGCAGTCAATTCCATTTTGATTTCACCCAGCTTAGCAATACATTCACGGGCGTGATCGAAAAACAGTTGACTAACTTCAGTTGAAAGCGATCGCATCAGTCAAAAAAGTTGTCAATAATCATGTAATGCAGTTCCGCTCACGTCTATATACAGTGGATAAAAAAAGTATTGGCAATTGCCTATAAATGATCCTATTTGTTAACAAAGTATGTTTACAAATTTTATTTTAACATAGCGATTACAGAAGGAGAAAAGACAAACAAATATACCGAAATTTTTTTCATTTAAATATTTTTTTAGTCAAAATCTAAGAGAAAATCCAAATTTTACATGATAAAAAAAGTATTGGCAAAATTATGAAATTGACAAAATTATGAGCGAAAACAAAATCAGTATATGTTTAGTACTTTGTATGCATACCTTCTGCATCTATAACAGCTTGTAATCTATTCTTCATAGAGGAAACTAAGGTCTTTGTTTGTACTGTTGGGAATTTTGTGCCGCTCTTGCAAGAGTAAACGTTTGAGGTCGTCTTTACGTGAAATTTTATGTTTCTTGATTTCTAGATCCAGCAGGTGCCATAAATTTTCAATTGGATTGATGTCAGGCGATTGAGGTGGGGTTTTTAATTGGCGAGGAGCATTGTAGAGTAGCGCGGGTGAGATTCGCTGTATGCTTGGGGTCATTGTCTTGTTGAAAACGAATGATGTTCCCAAGCCAAGATTTTGGGCACTGATTTTTAAGTTACGGCGCAAAATGTCATGTATGTACGTGCTGTCATAATACCGTCAATAAAATGCAGGTTGGCAATTCCATTAGCTGTCATACAGCCCCAAACTAAGACGCTGCCTCCACCATGTTTTACAGTAGCAGTTAAATGTTGCTTTTTCAATTCAGTATTTGGCCTCCTCACACATGTCGTCACCCATCACTGCTGAAAATGTTAAACTTTGATTCGTCGGAAAAAATAACTGTGTTCCAAAACTCTTCAGATAAATCAACGTGGGATTTTTGCGAAATCTAACCTCTTTCTCCTATTTATTTCCGAGATGAATGGTTTCTCTCTAGCTGCCCTTCTATAATAACTTCTCTCGTGTAAAACATTCCGTACAGTCTGTACGCTGAAAGTCTTTTGCGAAGTGAAAGCAACATCTCTAGTTATCTGGGGTGCACTTATTTTTGGGTTTTTCTGAACCTTGTTAATAATGACACGTTCTTCTCTTGTAGAAAATATTCGATGTCGTCCACTTCTAGTCTTATTTTCCGTTGATCCCGTTTCCTTGAACTTTTTACAACACTTCTGACAGTAAATAAACTTATATTGAACTACACTACACTCCTATAGCACGATAAGTTAAACCTTCATTTCTGAGCCTAATAATCGTGTAACATCCAACTCCTTCGATTTCGAAGTCATTTTACTGCACTAATCGCAAGACACTTTTGGAGTAGTTTTGCAGACTTTATACCGGTTCTTATCAGTCGAAACACGTGACTTCAATGTAACAAAATTGGCATAGCAGTTAATACTTTGCCAATACTTTTTTTGACATGCACATTTTTGTTTTTGAAAGAAAAAATCGTAGAAAATGCAAATTAAAATAAAATTTTTACTATTTTTATATATCTAAGATGTCTTGTATTTATTTACGACAGCTAAAATTGCATAACATTTTATTTATTTGTCAATGTGAATAAATTAAGGCAATTGCCAATACTTTTTTTTTTTTTTTACCCACTGTATATATGCACCCAAGGAGAAAAAGTTAACGGCGTTTAGTTCTTTTACAAAAATAACGAAGAAAAACTTTAAAAATACTTGAAATGAAAAATAAATTCATCAAAAACATAAAAAAAAGGATAGAAAAAAAAAAATAATTATGTAAATCATAAATTTCGAAAAATATTTATATGCATATATATGTATAAATACATCATTACAGTTTTCATTGATTTAAAAGTGAAGGATGCCCAAAATTCATGCACGAAGTTACTTGCATGAATTTGTTTTTGAAATTTTTGATTGTGCATTTTGAAAGGAAATCAGTTCTTTCATTACCAAATATTCCAGATTACTTAGAATGTTTAGGAATTCAAATCTTGCGTGAATTTTGGGACGTACTGTTAATTAACGCTATTATACATAACATAATACAATGGCATGCTAGCTCTCAAAATATGAAAAGCAAAAATGTAAACAAATGAGAAATTTAAAAAATAAAATATTCAAGGTTCAATTAAAAATAACTTATAAAAATGTTATGCGGATAACATGTTTTTTATATCTCGTTTATATATTATATATTTATAATTATAATGTTAAAAAATGCATAATAAAACTGTAAATGTACATTGATTTTGTAAAAAATAATATTCAATACTATATTTTAACTAACCCTATTAACAATTTTCTTCTAACTTTTAGATTTTTTTTTTTTTTATATGTTCATAAATAAATTATTGAAGGGATAGCTTAATTGACGGATATTTTCTGATTATCCATTCATAGTAAAATATTTATTAAACATTTAATTACAACTTTTTATATAGATTTGTTTGTAGATAGAATTATAGGATTTCTGCATGCAAGGCAAAACAAATTCTAGAAGTTTACGAGAAAGTAGCCATATATTCTTAATTGGTGGTTCTTATATTCTTTTAAAAAATAATGTATCATAGAAAATGTTTAGTATTAAACTTTTCACTGATATTCAGTATTCTTTTAACCAAAAATATACGCAGATTAATCCAGATTACACAATATAAGTTACATACAAAAGTATCAAGATTATAGTATATAAGTACGTTCACGTATATATATACTATATATAGTATAGTATCCACGTCCCCTAAAATGAACATTCACCATCAGACATAAAAAAAAAGTTTCTCATTAATAAACATTTCATTCTATTTATAAAATTGTTTTATCACATGATACAGAAATTCGTGTTAATTAACTTTCAAAAGGAAGAAAAAATATACTAGTGTAATAGCCAAATTATAGGATTAAGCAAAAATCTAAGCTGAACAGAATTATGTAATAGAACACTAATATTTGTCATTATCATACATCATTATTTTAGCGACCTCCCTCTTTTACTGAAGCATGATTAAACAAAAATCATGCTCACAGGCAGATTTTTCTAGTTTTTAAAATATTTCAAATTTATGATCAATTATGCTACTCTTTTACTTTAAAAATCTGTTTGAAACAAGTATGATTAAAAATACAAAAAATTTCTTTAGCTGCAAACCATTGTTGACCAATGCGTTTTATTGTTCTTATCTATAGCATGCTATCGAGATATTAAATAAATTATTTTATTTTAGCTCATAGTTGAATTATCAAAAAAAAAAAAAAAAAAAATGCATTAAAATTGGTTTTTGAATTTTAAATTATTAAAATTTCTATTATAAGTAAAAAAAAAAAATAAATAAATAAAAGATGCAATCTATGGCTTTTAAATTTTTTTTTTCTTCTTTTCTAATGCAGCTGGCAAAACACAGACGAACGTCTTGGATGCCTTAAGGCAAGTGCTGCACAGACGTACTCACTTTGAATTACCCAGGGTGCGTGTAACTTGAAGATAAGCTACGAACACGGAGTAACAATGCCCCCGCAACGCTCTACGATCCTATTAGACCGGGACCTACTTTTAAAGCGGATTCCGAACCACTACAAACAACCATGGCACCGCCGGACTCAAACCGGAACCTGTGGTACCGAGCGCCAGAACGCTAGCCACTCGGCCATTCAGGTCCTAATCTGGAGATATACAAAAAAATGCTTAAATGATAAAAATAAAAGGCAATACAAAAATAAGATTGTTGACGGCAAAAGTTCAACGATGACAGTTTGTTAATATGGAATGCTGCTATCTCTACTGGTAACCCACGCCTGAACAATGTCGAATTGTGCTAAGAATTTGATTAGTGATGGTTTTGAATATCTGCGCCCACGCGCGGAGCCTGGAAAGCTTCTAAGGAGGGGACAGGAAGTGAATGCGAACACATCTCTTTATAGGATCCATTCATGTTGAATGGGATTCAAGTCAGGTGAACATATGGCCATTCTATACGAGGTAGTGTTTCACCACCACTAGTAATAGCTACAATGTGAACTCCGGCATTATCACCCATAAGAACAGAATCAGAACACATTTCTGCAAAAAATAGGCAGGCATACTATGCATGGATGTCATCTCTATATCTCTACTAGGATAAGGGCCGGATTTTTCTATAGCCTAACTAGGCTTCAGCATAGGGCATCAAGATCAAGAGGCATCAAATTTGAATTACACTATACTAAAAACAGTAAACACAATCGAAAATAAGGAGACATTCTACACATATGACTCATAAACAAACATAAAAAGGCATTGGTTAAGATAAACGCGTTCGGCTCATTGGGCCTGTTCGTTTGTATAGACTAGATTGCACCAAAGTATAGCTCATAAGTTCACTGATTGCTATGGCAAAAAATATTGACATGCCTTTTAGTATTATCTCGTGTATATTAGCGTGTATTTGATTATCTCTCATGTAATTTAAAAACTTAAAAATGGGGAGATGAAAGGGCCTCATAAAGTGGAATAGCCTAGGGCCTCTTTTTATCTAAATGGCGCTGACTAGGGTAGATCAATGTTATCGCTGACAGCAATCACGGCTCAAGTCTTCAGACCATATTATTTGTTTTTCAGATGATGGTCACAAGTTGCCTTGCATACATCTCTCTGTAAATATTTACCTTGATAAACCTCGTAACGTTCACGTTGCCAGATCGGTAATAGATGATATGCAGTTATTCTATACAGCAGTAACCGATATGCAGTTATTGATACAGAATCCGTCGATGACAAGCAGTTTTTTATTTCAAAGGCGTTTATTTAAAACCATAATGATATGCAAAATCTTTGCAACGAGTTAGTTTTCTCGTACACGTATCTATGATGCATGCGACGCTCCCAATTACACATAGTTTCTTTTGTCGATTATAATAATTTTCAGTTTGTTGTCTAATTTTTGGGTACGAGTGGGATGATAATTATCAATTTTATCTTTTTTTACCAGGATTTTACCTTTTTTTTTTATTTTCTCATCTGAAACGATTAGCATATTTATTGCTTTTAATGTTAATGAATATGGTAATTGTTCATTGTCTTTGATACTTTCAAAGTAAAATATGCTTTGTTATTTATCAGCTATAAGATATCATATAAAACATGTGTATCATTAATATATAAAATATTAAGTAAAATTGCCTGTAATAAATTAAAAAATTCGAATATTTGTATGCTTATTTCTTACTTGACAGGAACTAAGACACATTTTAAGTATTACACTTAACTTCGAAATAGAAAATTTTATTTTGTTTGTTTTCAACTTTTATTTTATCTTTGTGAATTTTGAATAAAAATTGTTTGGAAAAAAAATTTAATTTTCAAACAATTAAAATTTGATAAATAAATGTTCTAATATAGAAATAATTTTTAAGACGTTGAATGAAACAAATGACTTTTAAAATTACGTAAAAAGAAACTTATGTTTTCGACAAAAAAAATTACTTTGTATATTGATTTATAAACGAGCGAAAATAAATTTCAAAAATTAAAAGTTACAAAATACAAAATAAGCGAAAATTATACTAAAAATGGCGAACAAATTATTTTTTAAAAATTACTTCATAGACTCTGTGTTCTCCTTATACTTATATTATTATTTCTGTTTTTCCTTATGCCCATGACAGTCTACCGACAGGAAGAAATGCTGCACTATGAAATAATTTATAATGGTAATTTTGTAAGTTTTAAATGGCAGACACAAGAGATTTTTAATAAGCCACTAGTTTGTCCGGAGCAAAAGTTAAGACCAATTATTTTTTTCAAAAACTCTTAATTTATTCTTCCAAATTTATTTCATCACCTTCAAAGTAATCCCCCCGGACACAATGCACTTAAGCCAACTTTTTCCAATCCTCAATGCATGCTAAAAAGTCATCGGCAGGATAAAAGTGCGCGGCGATTCGTTGAATCTCTTCAATCGACTTAAAACTGTGTCCCCGGAGTGGTGTTTTGAGTTTAGGGAATAGCCAGAAGTCGCAAGGTGTGAATACAGTGGTTGTGGAACTATGTGGGTTTCATTTTTGGCGGAAAAGTCACGAAGAATCAATGCAGTGTGAGCTGGCCATTCAGTGTTTTCGGTACCAATCGAGATTTGACGCGTTTGAGGCTCAAAAATAAAATTGGCCGATCCTTTTGAAATTCCAAAAAATCATCAGCAAGGTCTCTAATTGTAAATCGACAGTTTTCCAGCACCAAATCTTTAGTGGTCGACCAGAGGGCTCTTCGCCTTCAACGCGTTCTCTGCCTTTGAACTGCTTATACCACTTCTAAACATTTCTTTCCGATTAAGGAACGCTCACCGAATGCTTTCTGCAACATTCTATACGTTTCCGAAAATAAAATTGAATGCAAGTTCTTTTGCTTAATTAATTCAGACATTTCAAAAATCGCCGGAATCAGTTTTAGATGGAATATAGTACATGCCAAGCGAAGCTCACAAAGTCAAGCGTAACTCAAACACTAATGAATATTTTGAGGTCAAATTTCACACAGATGTCAAGGATAATGTCAGCAACCTAAAAAAGAAAGAAAAAAATTGAAATTCCATATGTCCGGGAATTTTAAATTGAAAAATGGTCTTACTTTTTGGACACAGTAGTACATGCTGTCACATTCTCTGTCTCCTAAAGTTTGAAAGTAGTATCTGTGGGAAAAGCCGCGTACAGATTTGAATTTGAGTCTTTCTGTATTCAATCTGTGCGTGTACCATTTCACCAAGAGTCATATTAAATACAAACTTAGTGTAAGAAAATCTGGGAGAGGTTCTTTATTAATCTTATTCTACTTTTTGTAGTATTAAGTTTTATTGAGATTCTTAACTTAAGTAGAGTTTAGTATTTAAACGCAGACTAATCAAAGGTTGGAATCAGCTAGTGACGTTCCATTGGAGTAATTTCTGTTGTGCTGTGACCAGGACCAGGATTTTCCTATAGGCTAACTGGGCTTCAGCCTAAGGCCTCAAGATCAAGAGGGCCTACATTCAAATTGTTACCAAAATTAGAATGACACTATTCTAAAAACAGTAAACACTGAAAACACTGAATCGAAAATAAGGAGAAACACTCCACATATGGATAATAAACAAACATAATAGGTAATTTACAAACTTAAAAATGGGAGGTGAAAGGCCTCATGGGGGGGAATAGCCTAGGGCCTCTTTTCATCTAAATCCTGGCCCTGGCTGTGACTAATCCTCAATATTACAGCAGCACAGGACAGGCATCTCATGAGTAGTCTACTAATGATTGGAGGGAAAAGAATAAGCTTCTATTGAGATGGAGCACCAGTAGGTAGAAGTATGACTTGGCCTCGAGTTACTGGAAAAAGGAGGGCAGTGCCTTCCTGGAGGAATTCTAGGAAGAACAACCCTGCACTTTTGTATCATATGGAAGAAAAACCGGAAAACATTCATCAGGTCTAACTATCGATGCAAGATGCTGAACATCACAAACGCCATCGAGTCTCTTCGTTTTGTAATATTGTCTACAACAATGTCGCCAGCTGATTGAACCTCAGCTCTAATACTCACCAACGGCGCACGTTACCACTGAACCAAATCGGGCGGAGTTATTTCTATAAAGTCCTAGCAGACGATAATGCATTTCACTTTTTTTTTTGCCTGTCAGATATCGATTAATACTAATATAAAATAATAATAACAATAAAATGCATAACTCAAATGGATTTTTTTTTTCGTTTATGTTATCATATGCTATTTTGAAATCCATAAATAGATGATAAGCATAAAATTATAATATATTTTATAGGATTTGTCTCCCTGAGCGTAATATGATCAATTGTAAATTTCTTCTTTGAGATTCTCATTGATTCTTATCAATAAGTTTAAAGGAATTCTGTTATAATTAATGATCGTCAAAATTTACCAAAGTATTAAAAAAAAAAAAAAAAAAAAAAAAAA
The DNA here is from genome assembly GCA_021605095.1 of Caerostris extrusa. NCBI lineage: Eukaryota > Metazoa > Arthropoda > Arachnida > Araneae > Araneidae > Caerostris > Caerostris extrusa. The sequence continues at coordinate 70,546 of BPLR01014064.1, forward strand.
TTAAATTTTGACAATAGTTTATATATTTGTAAAAATGAGAAAAGATTGATTAAAGTTGTCTGTAATGACTTTTTTTCAATATTTGTGCATTAACTTCGCACTTTGGCCAAAAATTACATCATGTTTAATATTGTTTTTTTTTCAAAACGTCCAGTGAGTATGTATTCAATTCTTATATTTACGTGTATAATTTTTAATAAGTATTATTTTTAAAACCTGAATTATTTTTAAAAATCTACTAATGGATTAAGTATTCTAAGACATTATGAAAGCAAATGTTTGTTTTATTATAGTTAGTTAAATAAATTCAATTTATTCAAAAAAAAAAAAAATTCCATTTTTTTAGTTTAAGAAAGGAGATTGCTTGAAACACAGAAAATTATAGTAAAAGAAAAGTAATGGTATTAACATTTAAGATTAAAAATTTATTTAAGTGAAAACTATAAAAAAAATAAATTAATAACAACAATAAACCTTCAACAACAATAAAAAAAAAAATGCTAAAAATTTTTTCATTAAATGTTAGTTATGAAAAATTTTAAATCTGAATTATATCTGTTATATTTTATCAATTATATTATCTTCTAACTACATCGGCAGATGGCAGCACTACAATAGTTCTAATTTTCTCTCTCTCTCTGATAGAGGGTTGAGTGTTCAAAATGTTGTCTAAATTAGCATCCGTGTAAATAATGAGGGTGAAATAATAAATAAATAAATAAAATTACTTCAATGTTAGAATACTATATAATTTTTCTTACAAATGGTTAACATTAATGCTTTTAAGTTCTGTTTTAAGTTGCATTTTATGAAAATGGCAACTAAAAAGTTAGCAGACGATTTTTATTGTATTATTTATATAGTTTGAAAATATTCTTTCATTTACTGTAATTCCTAATTTTTCTCCTTTGATTCTTTCTTTTATACGCAGTGATAAAATTAAAGTATATATATTTAGAAATTTATTTGGGTTTCTTATTGTAATTCAAAATTGATTTTTTTGTTTCATTTCGAAGTAGATATTTTAGATGTATGAAGTATTACAATTAAATTTTCCGATTAAACAATTTTTTTGTTTTTAAATTTCTGAAATTTTACGGAGATACATAATTGTGCTCAACTGCATCGAAACTGAATTGTTCCACAATATTTTTTTCACCATTTCATTGCTTATAACGGATGATCGTGTAAGCATAATTTAAATTTATGAAATATAATATATTATAAATTTAAGGAAAGCTCTAAATTTGAGATCACTGCTGAGATATTTTAATCTGACAAATTTAGCGATTAATATCATAGAAAAAATTTACACTTCGAAGTCTAATTTTTTTTATTCTGTAAAAACAGTAATTTTTAAAATGATATGTGAGAACTATCCAATTTACAAAGGGTGCAGCTTTCTTGCTGTCAATTTTTATGAAGAAGTAAGTATTAATGTAAGACTAATAGAAATTATTTCTTTAACGCTGTCTGAATAATCATATGTCTTTTTTTAGATTTTTATAAAATGTGAAAAAATTAATTATTTGCTATAAATAACTTCTTTTGAAAAACTGTATGTATTTTTTATTTTGCCAGTTATTATTTTCCTTTTTTTTTTAAAAAAAAAAAAAAGGTAAATGTTACAGTATTAAGACTACCACAAACATTAGATGTCTAAAAACAAATCTGCGAAATGAGGGATATATAAAATGTTATATTTTTTATTTCAATTGTGCGGTTTAATGGCTTATTTTAATATATTTTATGGAATTTTTCGTATTTAAAATTTTATTATTAAAAAATAAAAAATTTATGATAAATAACTTAAAAATGCATATGTAAACCTTTTCTTTTAGATTATATGCTAAAAAGGATTTTTAAAATAATCTATAATAAAAGTGCTGTTATTGAAAATATTTCTTTTTTTTTTTTTGTTTCATGTACTTCACTCATCTTTCTTTATTTTCAAATTCAGATTTCCACAAAGTTTGAAGACTGCTTGACAGAGGCACTCATCTGTGAAAATACTTTTCTTGAGAGTGAAAATTCTAGTGATCTTGGAAAAGTAAATGAAATCTATAGATCACCTTGGACTAAAAGTAATTTGATCAATTTACTGATAGTTATGTTTATATTTAATTTACTGATAGTAATAAAACAACAAAATTTACCATTGTATTAAATTGTGTTTTGGGCATCTATGTACCATAAGTACAGAATAAAAAACATGCTATTGCAAAAGAAAAAAAAAAAAATTATATTATTCTTATACATCCTTGAATTCTTCCAATTTATTATATTCATTCTTTATCTTATTCATGTGATTGTTTTTCAGGTCCTATTTTAAATGCTTATTTTTAAGCCTTTTTACATTTTTAAATGCTGCAGCTTTTAAACCAAATCTTTTTTTTTATTCTTTATATAGTCCAATATGATGAAGAATTTATTTCACATCAAACTTCTAAAATAGAAGAATCGATCCCAGAAAAAAGTGAAGATGTTTCTGTTATTTTTAGATCTGCCTGTTTGGTAATTATCTTTAACTTCTACATTATACATAGCCATGTACTGTTTTTTTTTAAAGATATTTCAATTCAATCTATACTTATTAATTAGAAAAAAAAACAACCTATTTTTAGCTTGTGAAAAACAACAAATTTTTAGCAGTTTCATTTTTTAAATTGATTTAACCTATTAATTTATGTTCGTATGAAGAAAAGTTTTAAGCTATTAAATGCTTTTTTTCTAAATAGACAAAGTCCTTTGTACATTTTCTGAATAATAATCCAGAGTCTACCATTTTAATAAAAGTAAATATTTTAATTATAATTTTATGATGATGTAATGATTTTTATTCTAATTTGAGATATATATTTGTAATGACCTTTTTTTTGTGTACATAATATTTTTATGCTAAAGACTTTCTTATTTAGTACATATATACATCTTGCTTATTAAATTAAAAAAAATATTAATAGGATTTATGAGACTGATGATTCCTTTGATGAATCAAAAAACAACACCGAAGAGGGTATATTTGATGAAAAGATCTTGATTTGTTTCAAGAGAATACTTTAGATGGTAACAGCATACTCTTCTTATAAATTATTATACTTTTAATTTTTGAAAGTGATTTAATATAAATAATTATAATTATTCATTTTGATTTTGCCATACCGACATTAATGTTAAGTATTAAAATATGTATTTATCTGTTTCCTTTTATGATTTTTTTAACAGCTTTTTATTTTAAAATTTACATTATGATTTGTTAAAAAAAAATATATGGAATTATTAAATTGGTTTTGAAACAAAATTTACAATTAAATATATTTAATGCTCATTTTAATTCATATATATTTTAAGGAACAATAAGAAATTAAAATCATTGCATAATAGATTATCAATTTGCCTACTTGATCCATTACATCTTATTTATTAAATTTAAAAAAGATATTGAGGGAATTCAGAGATCAATGATTCTTATGAATTAAAAGCAACATTGAAGAAGGTATATTCAATAAAAGATCCTTATTTATTTCAAGAGAATTAGATGATAAAAGCACTGTGCATGAAGAAACAATGGGTACTCATTTAATGAGAAATATTTGTGCTTTAAATTACGTACATTTTTTTTAGTTTGCACATATTATTTATAATTTTGAATTACCACAATGTATAATTTACTTTATATTGCTTTAATTGAATGCCTTAGAATTGATTTTTATATATGTGTATAATGATCATATATCTTTACTTCATATATAAAAAGATATAGTAAGTGCATATTTTTTTTCATATTTTAGGGAATGAAATTGCTGATAAATGGGTAAAGAAAATTTCTTTCATTCAAAATATCAATAATACATACAATAATAGAATATCACATTAAACATGACAGAAAAGTGCACTATGCAAGTTTTCCAAAGAAAACATTGAAAAAAAAAAAAAAAAAAATTGATCTAGGGGCATTATTCCTATGAGTTGGGAATCATCTTTGAGTATTCTATGATTGGTCCAGTACCCAACATTAATATTGGAATTTTCAAAAGCCCTTTCTGCTCTGTTTGCATTTCTGGCTTTATGGGCAGTGATCCTCTTTACATGCCTTAAGTGTTCTGCTTTTATTTGAAATTCATCTGGTACAAATGTTAGTGGGAATGCTCAATGCTGACATCTAGTGGACAAGCCCTCAGTCGATTTACTGCACAGCAAGGTAAAAATCAATTAAACTTGTTATTATAGAACTTTGCGATTCTGTTCATTTCTTATATGGAATGTTAATTGTCTCATTTCTATTGCTGCAAAAATCTATTTCTGTGTAATTTCATTTACTTGTATATTATTTGTAAATATTAATTTCTCCAAATTAAATGTTGTGACATGGAATCCTGTTATTTTATCGTGCAATCTTTTTTCACATACGACATAACTCAACTATCATAAGCTTTTTATTTATCTTCTCCTGTAAAGCATTTTCATTTATTTTTATATATTTTTTTATATATTCTTATATATTTTTTTCCCATTTATTTTTATACATTTTATTTTTCGTACTGCCCTAATAATAAGAGGTAATAAATAATTAAAGATTGTTCTTTATTAAAAAAAAAAATTATACCCAAATTATATTATTAAAATTTATAGACTTTTCTGTTTAATATAATTATTTAGTTTAATATTTCTTATTTAGGCAAATACCAGTTGCTTGATGTGCCTTATATTTCATTTACCTTGTCTGGCATTCAATACCCTTCTATTAAGGATTTGTTAAAAAGTTGCCAATGATGGAAGTAGACGATTCAGATTTTCTAGTGAAATTGTGGAAGCAATTTTGTAAGTTTATTTATTAATTATTCATTAATCATATTCAGATGGGTTATATTTTTCTGAAAATGATGTGAACATGAACATAATTATTTTGCACTTAAATTACAGCAGTAATAGTAATAGTTAAATTACAGCAGTTTTTCTAAGTGATCCAGAATTTTTATTTCATTTATAATTCTGTACTAATGTTGCAATGTTTAGACTACTATTAAAATATTTTTCATTGATTATAAGCATTAATATTAGGCAGTTTCTTTTTTTGTTAATGTAGTTATTAAAAAATAATAAAATGTGATTTACTTGAGGATATATATATATATATATATATATATAAGGTGAGCAAATAATCTTTGATTTTAAAAGCTAATATCATCTATTATTTAGAAGCTATTATGTACATAAATGAGTATTTGTAATAATTATTGTAAGAAATGACTTTTAGAATTTACAAAATTTTAATTAATATTAATCCATAAAATTATAGTTAATGTACAATCATAACAGTTGAAATATTAAATTGAAATGTAATGTTACTACCTCTAAATTTTTATATATAGGAATAAGAAATACTAAACTTATATAGCAGCATTTTGTTCTATAGAAATGTTTTATAAAATATTTTCACTATTAAAAAAACATATTGATTTCTTAGTGATAATATTTCGTGTTTTAGTGATACAGATTTTGAAGATACAAATGGGAAAGTGTCTCAAATCAGTATTGAAGATAGCTTTGAAGAGATGACTTTACAAGAAGTATGAATTCTTTTGTAAATTATGAGAATTATTTGTTTTAATTGTTTTTGTTATTTGCTTTTAGAAGCATATGATATTGAAACAAAAGTCAAATTTACAAATCAGTTGTATTTATTAATAATATTTCAGATAAACTGTTTTGAAACCAGGTAAAAATCCATTGAATGATATGAAATTAAACACAAGTGTTAGAATGACACTTTTTAGTTATCTTGTTATTTTTTCTCAGTGTTTCATAAAATAATATTTTTTTTTTATTTAAAATAAATAATTTTGATTTCATTTTATATTTTTAAATGTACTATAAATTAATTCTAATGTTAAAAGAAATTCACAAATTTTTTTAATGATAGTTTAAGATAGATAACTAATAATATATTGTATATACTTACCTAAAAATAATTTGTGTTACAGTAGGCGCTCTTGAATATGGCATTCAATGGTTTGCCACTTTTTATAATCTGTTATAGATCGGGTCGTTTTGTTTTGAATTTTCTCTCATGGATTCGGGTGTTTGTTGACCATAATGCCTGGCTGCAACACAGCACTGCTAGCATTTTTGCTTCGTGTTAATAATATTTGTCAATGATTGTTTTTCATTTAAGGCGTAGAACTTAGATTAAACAGTGCATTTAAGCCATAGAATTTAGATTAAAGAGCACCTACAGTAACTATTAAAATTTTATTTTGAATTATTATTATTTTTTATTTTATTTTTTAGTTGCCAGATGAAGATGATATTTCTTTCAAAATAGAAAATATAATAAATAATGATATTACAATGACAGAATCTATAGAATTTGAAAATGATCAGGGAAATGCATTCAAAAGATCAAAACACAATTACTACAATGACACAATCTGAAAATATGTGTTCAGCAATTCAATTTGATTATGATATTAAATTAGAATTATTTAAAAATGGTGAAGAAAATGATAATGCCTCTGGCTTTCAAAAAACATGTAATCCAGTTAAAATTTCTCATTTTGAAAACACTCAACAATCTGACATAGTTATAAATAATCAATACATAGAAGAAAATAATACTAACGATTATGTATTGAATGATGAAATAAATTTCAACACAGCATTTAATGGAAGCTCTCAAAGCATACATAATAATGAGAATTTGGATGCAGTTTTAAAATCTGATAGTTTAGAAAATTACTTTGAGAATTTATCCAATCCAGAGAATAATATAACTGAAATAATGGATAAAATCATCGGCAGTACTTCATCTAATGCCAAGATTGGATATCAAGATTATGGAGGACATAGTTTTAAGGATGATTTTAATGAATCAAACATAAATTTTCGATATCTTGACAAAACTCATGAAGATATTTTTCTCAACATGCTGATTTCAATGGAGAAAGATTAACAAAAACCTGAAGGAAATTTATCACAATCTCATTTAGTAGAGATAAGACATGAAGGAAGATTTCATACAGTTAATGATGATGAAAAAAAATGCATATCTTGAAAAAATGTCTCATCTTACACTTGATAAAAAATTCATATGAATGAGGATTGCAGAAATTTTTCTTCATTGCCGAGTTGCACAGATTCAAAGAATTTTAAAAGTTTCACAGCAGTTCGGAAAGACAACCTTTTGAACAATCTAATTAATTCTACAAATAATAAAAAATTTCAAGATAAAATAACTGCATCACAAAATTTAAATTCATCTCAATCAGTTAATCTACTATGTAATTTTTTGAATCTAACAAAATTAACGAATAATAGAAATATAATCCCAACTACAAAGTTAAACTCTTCTCATTCTTCACCAAATTTTAACACAGGTAAAATTATTCACTATTTGACCTTTATTAATTTAAAAATTCAAATGCTTGAAAATATAGTATTAGTAATATTTTTTTTTGGCAAAAAAAGAGATCTTATATAATTTGTGAGTTATTTGTGTCTTATACCAATCAAGTTCTGCTTTTAAACCTATGGCATTAAATTAACAAAACGTTTTTAGTTTTTAAGAAATTATGTTAGAAATTTAATGCAGCTGAAGTTTAATTTGATCCCCACAGCATGTAACCTTTTTATATTTGCTGGAAAGTAGGTACATTAATTTGGCCTTCTGTAATAATTTTTTATTCTTATCTAAAAACTTTGTTCTAGACCTTTTACATTCACTAGCACACTCTCAGGCATGATTGGGGTAGTGAGATTCAAGCTGCAGTTGTTTCTACTGTTTTATCTGACTGGCACCTTTTAAGGATGCAACTACTACTGCCTATTTTTATTTTAAGTCCAGTTATCTCCTCCTTTTCCTCCTACTACTACACCACACCACATCACTGTGCCTAGGGCTGAGTTGTCACTTTGCAGTTTGGGATTGATGTAGAGAGAAGTCTGATTGGGCTCTGTAACAGTCTAAAGTCATATGAGACCTATAGTTTAAAGTGGATTCCGAAACACTACAAACATCCATGTCACCGCCGGGACTCGAACTCGAAAATCTGTGGTACCGAGTGCTAGTCCAGGCAGCTTTTATCTTCTAACGTCCACAACTGTTATGTTTCCTTCTTTATGTTCAGATGATTGCTTATTTTCCTTTTGTACAAAACTGCTTCAATTTTTATTTTGTCAAAAGCATTTTTAGATTTGATTTTTATGAAACTTCTAATAAAAAAAAGGCCCATAGATTTCATTCAGGGCTGAAAGTTTATAATACAGGCCCTGAAAGTTTACATTTTTTTAGTATGTAGTCCACAGATTATAGGCAGGAAATTTGATACTTGAACATTATTGATTTGAAATGAAGTTTTCAATTTCAAAGAATATGATTTACCATAAAAAATATTAATAAAATTATTTTGTGCATTCATTTTCCATTTCAGAATGCAGCTATTAATATATTGGTTTGCTTGTTTGTCTATTATATTTTAATCTTATTAATGTTAATTATTCACTTGATGTGAGTTTTAACCATTACTTCTATCATATATATATATATATATAACTAAAATAATCAGATATATAATGTATTTTACAAAAGATTTTAAATGCTCAAAATGTTTTAACAATTATAAACAATTTTGCTTGAAGAATTGTAAAAAAATTTCATTTTTTTTTATTACTTATTTATTTCAGATTTAAAAAAAAATTAACTTTGATTTATTATTATAATTCTAATAAAAAATGTGTACAGATATTTTTTTAAATTGAAAAGAGAATATTAAAATTTTTATAGTAATAGATAAAATGAAATATGCCTTTAGAACTAGTTAAACTTAGTTTTATTGAGCTAATCTTAAATTATTTACTAGAAGTTGGATCAAAATTATTTGCTAGAAATTTGATCAATTCTAAGATTTGAAAATATTCATCAGAAATTAATTTTTACCATTTGTTGAGTTAATTTTAAATAAGTTGACTTTTTGTTTATAATAATTTTTTTATTAAAATAAAAATTAATCAAATTTTAAAAGTAAAAAAAAAAAAAAAGAAAAGATGTCAAATTTTTTCCATAAATAATACTAAAATTCCAAAAACCTATTTATTTTCTCTATTAAATAGACAACAATTTTTTAGCAGTAAATAAAAATATTTATAAATATTGTTGTAATGTATCACTGAATGGTTAATGTTTTAAATAATTAATATATGAATAACTTTAAATTTTTTAAAGAAAGTTTTATTCCATTGCAAAGCAATATACATTATATAGAGATAATTTTGCAAAGACTTTAAATATTGATTTTTACTAAAATTCGATATAATTTCTGCTATATTTTTCATAACCACAATTTTCTATTGGATTTTTTTTTATAGATTTTCTTCTTACTTTTTTTTTCCCTTATTCACCAATTTTTTCCTTCATTTCAGATAAAACACATAAAAAACATGAATATTCACAGAGAAGTTCAGATTCACTTTCGCAAGTGCAATCTTTTCCTGAAAAATGTAGCCCATTAAGGAGTTAATAGTTGAAGATGTACATGTCAAGTTCATGGGTAATTTTATTTGAACTTAATTTTTAGTAACAATTTTTTTTTTTGAATTTTTTTGTTGTTGTTGTTGTTCAGTTGAATTTTTTTGTTATCCTTATTTTTAATTTTTCCAGGTGAAATGGTGAATATTTTTACTGATTTATGAAGCCAATGCTGTTCCTCTTCTTCAGTCACTAATGAAGTCAGGTCAATTTAAGTTTTCTCCAAAATATACGATAGCTGATATTTCTTCTTGTAAAACATGTTTCTTGTTAAATCAAGAAGTGAAACAATGCAGAGATAAAAATATTGATATTTTCATGGAGGGTATGTTTATTTCCCCATTGATGAAATCAATGTACTTTTTAATTAACATTCTATAATGAATACACATTTAAAAAAGATTTTTAAAAAATTTATTGCATGTTAAAAACTTATCATATTTATTATATGATGGTAAAATATGCATGGCCAAATCACAGAAAATGGAATCCATTTCATGCATAAATATCTTTAATTTATACATATAATGAAAAATTTAAGAAATTTTTATATAGTTTATTTTAATATATTACACACAAAATGGTTATTTTGAAAAATGAAAACAATATTATGATTTTTTTTCAAATTCTATGTTTTCTTCTTTTTTTTTTTTATATATATATATATATATATATATATATATTCTAACACTCTTTTGTTTATATGGAAGGAGGTGAAAGACAAGAATATTATAGTCAGCTTTTAACACTTCATGGTCTCTTGAAATCATTAGAATGCTTTATTGATTTTGATGTTCAGCTAGCCAAGTCCAGTTTATTAGAATTTAAAGAACGCCACCAAGCATTATTAAAAAGTAAGAAAATATATTTTGATATTGCCAGAATTTCTAAAAAAATTCTTGAAATGGAATATACTTACATATATATATACTTTTCTGTTAAAAAGAAATAAAAAAAAAAAAAGTTTACATAACCTTTTTTTTTTTTTCTCAACAGATTATTATGAAACATTCATAAAAAAATTTGATGATGAAATGGATAATTTGGTCAAAAATGATTTTGTTCATCCAAAAATAAGAGAAATAAGTAATTTTCTTAAAGAAAAGTTTAGCATTTGTAAAGATATTGGACAAAAGTTTAAGGTAATTATGACCTTTATAAAGTTTTATAATGTTATGATTAAATTAATAAGGCTATCATTTTTTATTTTATTCACATTTAATTTTTTTATTACAAAAAGAAAAGGTAAGTATATAATCAGATTTATTTAAAAGTAAATTTTTTTATTACATTTTTAATACAAAATATGAAGAATATCTAGATTAAAAATTATTTTTTTACAAATAAAATAGAAGATTTAACAAAATGTAGTTTTGATATTTATGATCATAAATCTAGTGTATATGATAATAGCTATTGAAATTTTATGAAATATTTTTAAAAAATATTTATATTTTTATTTTCAAACCAATTGTGATTGCAGAATTGATTGTAAATTTTAAAATTTCATTTAAAATTTGTGTCATTCCTTTATTGCACAAGTATTAAAAATATTTATGTCATTTTTCTTTAAACATTTCTTTAAAAATATTGTTTTAAAATTAGTTAGTAATATGAGATTTTTTTTATGAATTTTATATTATTATTTTATTGGAACATGGAATCCAAAAACTTTGGTAAAAAATGTGCTTTATTTTTTAATTTTTTTTTTTACAGAAAATTGCTGTAATTAATTTTTTTTTTTATAATCTTGAGTTTTATTTTGATATATAGTTTATTGTGTGCTTTTCAATATTCCATTTCCTATACTTCATTATAGTGCTAAGATCATTTTTAATTATAAATTAAATAAATTTTAAAAATTAACTACTTTTTGTTTGAAAGGTAAAAGTTAAATATTGGTATTCATGATCATTATTTTTCATATGCTTACATGAAGTGCATATCTCTTTGAATAGGTCCTTATAATAATCAAAAAAATTTGAACATTGTTTACAAGTCTCTCGAATCTGCTTTTGAAACAACTCGAATGCAATTTCAAAATTTTTTCTATACCTGAAAGTGTTTTCCTTCATGAAAATACTTTGATGTTTAAGTAAAGGTGAAATTTTTATAGATTGAGTGTTGTTAAAATTGACATTTCAATATGGTAAAATAAATTAATATAAAAAAAATGTGTGAATATTTTGAAAATATTATGATTAAAATAGTTTTTATTAGGAGATACATGTTTTTCTTTTATGTATTTTTCTTGTTTATTTATTTATTTTTAAAAAACATTCTCGGATTTTATTTATTTGATTTTGAATGAAGCAATTTTATCTAAATGTGAAACATCAACCTATTAGAAATGTTTGTAGTGTTATACTGAAAAAAGTTAATTCATGTTAATGTAATCATATTTTGTTAATGTTTGTAATTATAAGTCAGCTAAAAATATTACTTTTTAATTATTTATTAAGAATGAGATATATGGGTGTGTTAGCTGTTTTTATACCTAAATGAATGTTTTTTATGAATTCAGTTTTAAGTAATTGCCACTTAAGTTATATACACTTATACAATTTTACAACAGTTATTTAAGTATTATTAATTTTAGTTATTACATATATCACTTTCATTTTTAAAGTTCTAAAGATTTGCTTTTCATGTATTTATTGTGCATACATTTTAAAAAGTTTTTGTTGAAATCTTTTACAAAAGAAAAGATAACATTACATATATAACAAAGGGGAATTTTTAGTGCTTTTTTAAAAGTGTTTTACAAATATATATAAATTAGTCATCTGTATCTACATTTACTGTAATTAAAAAAAAAACCTTCTTTACTTCCAAAGTTCAGAAGACACTGTATAATGATCATCAGTCCATTTTCCCTTTTCAAAAAACATTCCCTGGAAAGATCTGATTCTTGTTATTGAATATGAACAGGACTGCAACTCTTTTTGGAAACAAATTTGCGTTGAAAAGTCTATTTTGCAGCTTTTGTCCAAGTTGTTGAATGCCTCTTAAATCTCTTGAGGAAATTCAAAAACTTACCATTCAGGTTAAATTCCTTTCTTTTTTATATCTTTCAAAAATTATTTAACATTGAACATCATGCAAAGTTTGTTTATTCATATTGATATTTCGTTTCACTATGCTGCCATTTCAATTATTGTTATTATCAAATAAAAATATTTTTTATAATAAAAATTATAATAATATTTATAGATAAGATGCAATTGATCCTGTAAAAGAAAAAATATTAGATCCTCACGTTGTATCAACATCCGTAATATTCAGTATCAACTTCTGTATTTATTGGAATCAAAGTAAGAACAAATATATTCATGCGCAGAACTAGTTGAGGAGATAAATTTCAGCCATCACTACGATGTTTAAAAAATTAATTTAATATTTTATGTTTTTAAGGTTGAATATTTCAGTGTGTATTAGGCAGTATAAAGAAATGATGCCTCACCTACATTTTGCTGACACATAGCGATCGATGCAAAATCTGCTTTGATTTTTATTAGCAATATTTCGTTTTCTGTAGAATGATTTTCAGAAATCTTGTTTGACAGAGTTTCGTTTTTGTTCTTGAAGTACGAAGTGTGCTGGATGATAGTTCAAGAAAAGACATGAGCTGACTTTTAATCCTTTTTTTTTTTTTTACTTTTGTATTCATTTGTAAACCAGCGTGTCTTTAAATTGATTTTTATAATAATAATAAAATACATGAAAAACTTTATTGCATTGATTGAAGTTGCCTTTTTTTGAATTTCTGTAATAAAAGAAGATTGATAATTATATAATGTTTACCTTTTATTTTAAAATGACTACAAAATTTTATTTAAATACAATAATTTTAAAAGTTTAATAATTTTAAGTTTTTAAATTACTAAGTAATTTTAAGCTTTTAAAGTTTTTAATAATTTTATAAAAATATATTTGATGATTAGTATTTATGAAATCTACGTATGGTT